>LPNX010047024.1:382344-399628 GCA_001517045.1 Pseudotsuga menziesii
TCATCATAAAGAATCATTTACCATTCACTCGATAAAATCTAAAATTCATTAAACCATTCATTCATTTAGTAGGGAAAAAATATACATGACACTATATTATCAAAAATAATTTCACAATATTTATTTAGTCACTTCTTTCTATTTTTTTTTCTTTACAAAATCAAGAAGAAACTCATTGTCTAGAACTTGTTGTTCAGTTATTGGTGGTTCAACAACTTGCCATGGATTTTGTGGTAAGGGGTCTGTATTTGCTACAATAATTTGAAAATGTTACATTGATATATTATGGTGTTATAATGACAAGTATTTCATTTAAAAGAAAATTACAAAGGTGTTTTTTTTCCTGATATGGCCACATTATGTACTTCATATTCCTGTACTCTAGGCTCAACATGTACATTGTGACCCTCTACATGCTCTTTTGTTTAAACATGGAAAACTAAAATTAATGTTCACATCTTCAATGCAATATTTAAAATTGACGTAGCATATGAATAAATTCATTACCATGATTCTAAGCATGATCTTTGATTGATTGTTATCCATTCACCTCGACATTAATTGGATTGTTGCTTTTCTGCTCAAAATATAGTCAATATTTTATGGAAATTTTTTATAACGAATAGATTGCACAAGTAATAAATCTTCATTAAACTATATAGATTTTATATACCTATGCACAAGGTGAATCACCAGAAGACTGTGTCTACCCAGACAATATTTTTTGGTGTTCAACAACAGATTCAAAGTCGTGCTGGAATCCAAGCTTAAGGTCTTTCTCAGTGGGCACTTCATTGAATCGGGTGGCCTGCGTATTTGCATAATGTCACGAATTTACCTTTTTCGATGCAATAAAATGGAAATAATTTGCAACTTAATATTTGGCTGCACGATTAGTTTTTCAATACTTACAATTCATGCCGCTAAATTCGAATAACCACCAGCCCCAAGCTTGTGATGACCAACTTTTTCTTGTCTTGCCTTTGTGGCCTTTGATGTGTTAGACAACCTATGAAACTGTTTAAATAGGTTATATGTTCCAAATTTTATATATAAACTAATAATAATAAGGTTTAGAATTACATTGTGGAAAGTATTTCATACCTCCTTGTGCTTGGTTGTAGCTTTCCTTATTTTCTTAGAGCCCTATCCTTTTCATCTTCCAGGCTAGGCCTTTCCACTCTCTAGCCGGAATCATCGGAGGGAACTCATACCTAGGGTTCCTTTCTAGGTGAACCCTATATTGGTCCTGGATAATATTCATATGTTGTCTAGCATTCTTTAGGACCGTGACTCTATTAAATGTCTCAATTCCTAAAAGGACAACCAACCGATTAGTGAGCTCATCTTTAAAAATTTTAATTTGTCTATCCCACCTTGTGTGAATGGTGGGCCCAAATATCTCCAAGTAAAATCCATTTATATGTTTATAAAAAACGTCATTTCCTGCAAAACAATCTTGCCATAATAAGTTGAAAGACAATGTTATATCAGTATATAGACAATCAAATTATAAACACTAACTTGAACAATGCATAATAATTACCTGGGATCTTCTCTATCTTTATTGGAACGAGCTCTTCTTCTACCAAGAATGTTGTTTGTATTGTACCAGTGCTAGTGACACAGGAAAATACGGGAAATGTTGCTTCAACAATATCAATACTAGAATGCTCTACATCGACCCCTTCTTCTGCATGATTTGGTGTGAATCGGTCACTAGCTGGTGCATTAATAGTTGGCCTTGGGGGTGTTGTTAAACATGTTATAGACTGTTTAGTCAAAAAAAGTGTCACATGAGATGAACATGAATTCGTTTGCTCATGTGACTACTCTCCACAAGCATCACTGGGGCCAACACCACCTTGGCCACTAGTGTGTGGTTGTAGAAAATCCTGTAAATACAAGCCATATTTTATAAGTTCACCATCATATACAAGTAAAAATTATAAAGTACTAAATGAATTTATATTATGATTTAAGATTCCACAACTTACTTTCAAGACATGCAATCTATTTACCAAAACATCAACCTTGGATTTAATCTCATCCATTTGTGGTACAATGAATATCAGATGAAGGATATGCTCATTAATTTTTTTCAATTCCTTCTCCATCATCTTAATCGAGTCTAGAGAAGAATCAATGTTAGCATCGTTGTTGAAATATTGTAACTTCGAAGAATATTCTATATGTATATTTTTTGGTCCTCGATGGTCCTATCGAGAGAACCACTTGTATTATCTTATACCCCGATGCTTCTAATCAAAAGAACTAATAAGAGTCATGAGGTTGTCCCCTCTATTTGTAAAGGTGGGTCATTAGCACCCCAGTGTGGTTACTTGAGCCTACATGTGTAACTCGAGCCTACATGATTAAATCAAGCCTACATGTAGGATGAGTTAATTCAAGTGAACGGATGAATATAAATAGAGGTGTGGTGCTCCTCATTTGAGACACACACACTCTCACTTGTGTAGCGCATTAGTGGAGAAGAGAAGTAGCTGGAGAAGGAGGAGGATCAGGCTTTGACCTCCTTGTTGGTTTTCTCTTTTATCTTTTTGGGGACATCTATATTGAGGAGGATTTTTTTGGTTTTTTCCCTTTAGGGTTTTCCCAAGATAAATCTTTGTGTTCCTTTTGTATGGTTGTGCTTGTCTATCTTTCAGTGATCATGTTTATATGCTTTTGTTATGAAAATGAAATGAAATACTGATGTCTTAGTTAAGCATATGAAAATTTAACATGGTATCAGAGCCACCCTGAAAAGAAGACATTGTGTAGCTACAGAATCTAGGGATTCTTACTTTTTGGTTCTCTCTCCACAATCGATCAGCAAAAGAAGGCTAGGCTAACTCTCCATTGAAGGGCACATCTTTCTGTCGAAGCGGAATTCAATTTTGAGCATTTTCAGTTTTCCGTATGGGAAATTAGGGCTTCTTGCAGAAGAAGAATTTTTGAGTGAGCCCAGCATAGGATTTCTCTCCTCATAAAAATCGAAGTTTAGAGATCTGGATCAAGATTTTTGGTTGGGTGAAACTCCAGGAAAGTCAAACCCTAGTTTGACCCGGAGCTAGAAAAAAACCCTAAATACTAAAACTGCTAAGTTTTGGTATATTTAATATATCCCACTATTGACGAATGTTCAAGAGTTGAAAATTGTAGATACCTAAGATAAAATCCTGATGAACACTGTATCCAAAATTCAGCCTCCGATTCGCTATATTATAGGCGATATGATCCCTCCAAGTTAGGGTTCCAGCCTTTTCCAGAATTCATCCCTAAACAGGACACCTAGGGAAAATTTCTATAGCTTGGGCTACAAAGGTCCAAATGGAATTACTGAAGATGTTACAGAAAGAGAACAGAATTTAATTTCTATGTTATGAATTTTAGAACCTGAAGATGAACCAGTAACACGTGGCAGGCCATACAACTTCACTATTCTGAACAGTCCTATAATAGGTCACCTTGGGAAAATGATCATAAATCCAACTTGGTGAAACCAAATATCATGAAACCTATGGTTTTGGATGAGGGACATGCGAGGTTACTTTAGTGATAAATTTGAGACATAGAGGAATAGTAATTTCAGAGATATCACAGAAACAGTAACAGGAATTTCTGTAGAAGAAATTGGAAAACTAGGGCTTCCTGTTCCAGGAGCTTCCCTCCACTGTTTTTAGAAAATGAGTACATTGTGTTAAAATTTTCATATTCTTAGCTAAGACATTAGTATTTCATTTCATTTTTCATAACAAAAGCATATAAACAGGATCACTGAAATATAGACAAGCACAACCATACAAAAGGAACACAAAGATTTATCCTGGGAAAACCCTAAAGGGAAAAACCCAGCAAAAGCTTCCTCAATATAGATGCCCCAAAAAGATAAAAGATAAAACCAATAAGGAGATCAAAGCCTAATCCTCCTTCTTCTCCAGCTACTTCTTTTCTCCACTAATGCACTACACAAGTGAGAGTGTGTGTCCTAAATGAGGAGCACTACACCTCTATTTATATTCATCCGTTCACTTAAGTTAACTTATCTGTCATGTAGGCTCGAGTTAATAATGTAGGATCGAGTTACACATGTAGGCTCAAGTAACCACACTGAGGTGCTAATGACCCACCTTTACAATTAGAGGGGACTACCTCATGACTCTTATTAGTTCTTTCGATTAGGAGCATCGGGGTACAAAGTAATACAAGTGGTTCTCTCGGTAGGTCCATCGGGGACCACAAAGAAATACATATAGAATATTCTTCGAAGTAACAATATTTCAACACTCCCCCTTAACGAGAAGGGTATTCTATAACAACAACAACAATAATAGGAGAGAGATAGAGGACATCATCAACATCATCAGGGTGATACATCTATAAATCATTGGAAGCTTTTAAACATCATGTAGTCTTCATCTACAATCTTTAGTCTTCAGCATCATCAGTACTTTGACCGCTTCGATCAACAACATCTTCAGCATCTTGACTCTTCAATCAGCAGCAACATATTCAGAACTTTGACCTTTCAATCAGAAAATCTTCAGCACTTTAACCTTTTGATCAGCAACATCATCTTCAGCACTTTGACCTTTCGATTAGAAACATCATCTTCAACACTTTGACCTTTCGATCAGCAACATCTTCTTCAGCACTTTGGCCTTTCGATCAGCAACAACATCATCATCATACTCTGATATTTCGATCAAAAACATCACCATGAAAACATCATCAAAACATCAACATCATCATCATCAAAATATCAGCATCAAAATATCATCATCATCATCACATTCTGATCTTTCAATCAGAATCATCATTATCATCAGCCTCTGATCTTTCGATCAGAAACATCATCAACCGAACATCATCATACTCTAACATCAACTCATCATCATATTCTGATCTTTCGATCAATACGTCATCATCATCATACTTTGATAATACGGCATGATCATCATCACATTCTGATCTTCCGATCAGAAACATCATCATCATCATTGCATTCTGATCTTTCGATCAGAAAAAATCATCATCAGCAGCAACATCATAATCATAAGCAACTTTTGATCTTCTGATCAGAAAACATCATCATCATCATATTCTGATCTTTTGATCAGAGAACATCATCATCAGCAAATTTTGATCTTTCGGTCAGAGAAACATCATCATCATCATATTCTGATCTTTCGATCAAAGAACATCATCATCGTCAGCAATAGCATTATCATCATATTCTAATCTTTCAATCAGAGAACATCATCATCATCAACAACTTCTGATCTTTCGATCAGAGAAACATCATCATCATCATATTCTGATCTTTCGATCAGAGAACATCATCATCATCAGTGACAGCATCATCATCATATTCTGATCTTTCAATCAGTACGTCATCATCATCATAAAAACATCAACATCATCAAAACATCAACATGATCCTTCCTTTTGGAATTATGGGATTTAGGTCTTTATGGAGTTACCAATGATCCTTCCTTTCGGAATTACGGGATTTAGGTCTTTACAGAGTTACTAATGATCCTTCCTTTCGGAATTACGAGATTTAGGTCTTTACGGAGTTACTAATGATCCTTCCTTTCGAAATTACGGGATCAACACATTTGTGGAACTCAGACAATCCTTCCTATTGGAATTACGGGATCAACACATCTGTGGAACTCAGACAATCCTTCCTATTGGAATTACGGGATCAATTCAATGATCCTTCCTTTCAGAATTACAGGATTTAGGTCTTTACGGAGTTACTAATGATCCTTCCTTTTGGAATTATGGGATCAACACAGATGTGGAACTTAGACAATCCTTCATATTGGAATTACGGGATCAACACATCTGTGGAACTCAGACAATCCTTCCTATTGGAATTACAGGATCAATTCAATGATCCTTCCTTTAGGAATTACGGGATTTAGGTCTTTACAGAGTTACTAATGATACTTCCTTTCAGAATTATGATATCAACACACGTTCTCAAGTACCGAAGTCATCGGATCCGTTCTGAACCGAAGTTCAAGGATGATACAATCCTACCACATTCACGGGGACCGAGATCTCTAGATACATTTTGAACCAAGGTTCAGGGATGATGCAATCCAGCACTTTCACGGGGGCCGAGACCTCCGGATACATTTTGAACTGAAGTTCAGGGATGATGCAATCCTACCACTTTCACGGGGGCCAAGACCTCCGGATACATTTTGAACCGAGGTTCAGGGATGATGCAATCCTACCACATTCATGGGGGCTGAGACCTCCGGATACATTTTGAACCGAAGTTTAGGGATGATGCAATACCACCACATTCACGGGGGCCGAGATCTCCAGATACATTTTGAACCGAAGTTCAGGGATGATGTAATCCCACCACATTCACGAAGACCAAAGTCACTGGATCTATTTTGGACAGATGTCCTAGGATGATACAATCCCTCTTCATTCTCAAGGACCGAGGTCACTGGATCACTTTTGGATAGATGTCCCGGGATGATACAATCCCATTGCAACATCACTACTTCCCCTTTCGAGGAAGGTCTTTTCCAACAACACCAAGCTTGTCTCGAAAGTGTTTGAAATTTACCCGAGACAGAGGCTTCATCAGTACATCATCATTCAAACCATCATCATCTACATCTTTAGTATGTGAATACTGAACTATCACCATATGTATCTCCAGTATGTGAATACTGAAAGCATCATCATCTATATCTTCAGTATAGAAATACGAAAACATAATCATCTACATCTTATCTCGTATGTAGAAATACCGAATTTTTATGTGTTACAATCGGAACACAGGGTTCTCTGTCATCACAAATCTGGTTATCACATAGAATCATTGTACTAGCCATATTCTAACAAAGAGACTTGATATCAGCTTCTGAAGCCATATGACTTCAAAACTTAGCAGAGCAATCTGCTATATTTTTTGCTTCAGCCGTGCTACGAGAAACACTAGACTGTTTCCTGCTAAACCATGAACTCATAGCAGGCCCCAAACAAAAGCATCTACCTAATGTGCTTTTCCCATTTGAGATACTTCCAGCCCAATCTGCATCTGTGTAGCCATACAATCTATACTCATGGCTACCATCATAGTATAGACCAAAGTCTATAGTCCCTTTCAGATATCTCATCACATGTTTTGCGGTTACTAGGTGAATCCGTCTTGGTTGAACAAGATATTGACTTGAGGTGTTCACAGCAAAACAAATGTCTGGTCTAGAATTTGTTCAGTACATTAATGACCCAATGATCTGTCTGTAATGAGTCACATCCACTAACTCTGATGAGTCATCAGCTAACAGCTTCAGGTTGGATTCCATGGGTGTGGCCATGGATTTGCATTCCAACATATTGAATCTCTTCAATATCTCTACCGCATACTTTCCTTGGTTGAGAATGATTTCTTCTGAACTTTTTCATATTTCCAGACCTAGGAAATAGTGCATTAACCCAAGGTATTTCATCCCAAATTCTTCTGATAGTTTCTTCTTGCTTTCCATGATCTGTTTCTCCTTCCCTGTCAAGAATAAGTCATCCACATATAATAACAGGATGACAGGTTCATCTTCTACAACCTTGAGATAAAGGTTAGGATCAGCTTTACTCTTGGTAAAGCCCATAATTGACAGGAAACTATCTGTCCTTCCATACCAAGCTCTGGGAGCTTGCTTCATGCCATAGAGGGCCTTCTTCAACTTACATATATGAGTCCATCTGTCTTCAACTTCAAATCCTTTCGATGTAAAACTCTTCCCCAATCATACCATTAAGGAAGGATTGTCTTTACTTCATCATGGAAGCAACTACCATCATAGTTCTGAAGGAAGTGTACCTTACTTCCTGGAGTAAGTGTCTCTTCAGAATTAATTCCCTCTTTCTTATAGAAACCTCGAGCCACAAGTCTTTCCTTAATTCTATCAGTGACATATTTTATCTTGCAAATCCATTTGTAAGACACCACATTCTTGCTTTCTAGTTTGAGTACTATATCCCAAACATCATTCTAGTATTCTTTTATCATAACATCTTCCATGAGTTCATCTTGTTAGATCATCAACATATCCTATTCTTCTGCATTCAAATTTGAAGGTTGGAACCCAAAAGTCTCGATGCATCAGGAAGATGCCCATCATGTCATACCGTGTCGAACTCAGATATCTTCTGTAGTCACTCCCCCTGAAGTGGAGTATTATCTTCCTTCTTCATTCTGTATAGGTGGTTCTATGCTTGATATATACTGGTCAATAGAGTATGTCATGTCATAGTATATTATTTCTGAGGCAAATCACGAACCTTTCTTTGTACACTTGTTCTTGTATATCCATATGGAGGATACTACATACTTTCCTTTATGTCGCATGATCAACTGTTATTCTTTGATCATAGATTATTTCATAGCATTCTTTTCTTCATCTTGAGTTATCTCTCATACCCATGGTAGTCTTCATCCTTTGAGGTGGATCTACCTCTCTTTGAAGCTCTTTCTTCCATCATGGTGTCTCTGACCCTGGGAGTTTCATATTCATGTTTATTGAATTGTCATCACTTGTTCTTTGGAACAAGTCTCATCCTTATTTTCTTGTAGGAGGTTGTACATGACCTTTCCTACAATTCAAATGCACCATTTTCATGGTTAGAACTATTTCATAAATCATGTGCATAACGACAAATTCTTATGCATCATGCAATTGTTTAGCCAATACAACATTCATCCATATCTCACAGAAACTTTCTAGACTAATCCAATATGTCAGCAAAGAGGTTTGATAAGTAGCAATGGAGAGTTGTATAGCACCATGAGCTACTTACCCATCACATGCATATTAGTAGTATACATTCATTAATGCAAACAATCTATCATGCATAACACATCAACTGAATATAATCAAATGTAAAACAATATCATGAAATGACAATTGAATACTTATCTTTTATTTGTTTCATGGGTAGACTCCATGTTGATCATTATGCTTTATCATCATTTCTTATCCAAATGATAATATGGATAAGAGGTTTGTCAAGAATTGAGTTCTTCATATTTCTCATCGCTTGAGGGATCTTCTTTGAATAGTGATAGCTTGATCTTCAATTTGCTCCCATCTTTCTTCTTCTCTTCTTATGAGACAACCTTCTTCTTCTTCCCAAAGTCAATTGAAAGTAATCACTTTCTTCTGGCACACATTCCTCGCATGAATGAATCCCATGATCATGGGAGGCCATTCAAGGTGGCTATCACCACTTCTGCATTCTCTGCTTCTTCTTCTACTGCTTCAAGATGTTATGCATTCTGGATCTTCACATTCTTCAATTGTTTTCTCAAATCCATCTTCTGAATTATGTTCTTATCTTCAAATAGCTTGATCAAGAAATCAAACATCTTCGGTGTCTTTAGGGAAGACACTTGTGGTACAAGTTGATCCGTGATTGAATCAACAGTGATCTTCTTGGCCTTAATCAAGTTCTTCTTGTGTAAGGCTTTGAGGCTCATCTCCCTCTAGAATTGGAACCTTTCTACTCATGTAGGTGTCCAATTCATTTTCTTCAGAGAGATCAAATACTTTTATGCTTGGATGTTTTCAACTTCACCAAGCTTATCATCAAGCTGATGTGATAGATCACTTTGAAATGAGAACCTCAAATGGAAATAGCAAAAGATTAGATCTTACCGATTTGAGGTGTCTGTCCTGCTTCCGAAGCTGGCTGATCTAGGGTTTGTCAGAGAAACCCTAATTTTCAAAACTTGGAATATTTCAGATCTAATTATATACAAAGGTAGATCTCTTCAAATGGAGCTGTCCAATGTACTCCTTTTCTGAAAATAGTGGAGGGAGGCTCCTAGAACAGGAAGCCATAGTTTTCCAATTTCTTCTGCATAAATTCCTATTACTGTTTCTATGATTTCTCCTAAATTACTACACCTATATGTCTCAAATTTCTCAATGAGGTAAAATCGCATGTCCTTGATCCAACACCATAGGTTTCATCAGAGTTGGTTTCACCAATTTTGAGTTATGATCATTTTCCCAAGGTGACCTGTTACAGGACTGTTCAGAACATTGAAGTTGTACGGCATGCCACGTGTCACTGTTTCATCTTCAGGTTCTGAAATTTGTACCACAGAAATTAAAGTCTTTTATATTTATGGAACATCTTCATAAATTCCATTTGGACCTCTGTATCCCAAGATATAGGAATTTTCCCTAGGTGTCCTATTTAGGGATGAATTCTGGAAGAGGCTGGAACCCTAACTAGGAGGGATCATATCTCCTAGAATATAGAGAATATGAGGCTGAAGTTTGGACATAGTGTTCATAAAGAGTTTTTATTCAGTTGAAAAAATTTTCAGCTCTTGAAACTTCACCAATATTGGGATATAGAGAATATACCAAAACTTAGCAGTTTTAGTATTTAGGGTTTTTCTAGCTCTGGGTCAAACTAGGGTTTGACTTTCCCGGAGTTTCACCCAACCAAAAATATTGATCCAGGTCTCTAAACTTCGATTTTGATGAGAGAAATCCTATGCTGGGCTCACTAAAAAATTCTTCTTCTGCAAGAAGCCCTAATTTCCCATACGAAAAACTCAAAATGCTCGGAATCGAATTCTGCTTCAACAGAAAGATGCACCCTTCAATGGAGAGTCATCCTAGCCTTCTTTTGTTGATCGATTGTGGAGAGAGAACCAAAAAGTAAGAAGCCCTAGATTCTATAGCTGCACAATATCTTCTTGTCAGGGTGGCTCTGATACCATGTTAAAATTTTCATATGCTTAGCTAAGACATCGGTATTTCATTTCATTTTTCATAACAAAAGCATATAAACAGAATCACTGAAATATAGACAAGCACAACCATACAAAAGGAACACAAAGATTTATCCTGGGAAAACCATAAAGGGAAAAACCCAGCAAAATCTTCCTCAATATAGATGCCCCAAAAATATAAAAGATAAAACCAACAAGGAGATCAAATCCTGATCTTCCTCCTTCTCCAGCTACTTCTCTTCTCCACTAATGCACTACATAAGTGAGAGTGTGTGTCCTAAATGAGGAGCACTACACCTCTATTTATATTCATCCGTTCACTTAAGTTAACTCATCTATCATGTAGGCTCAAGTTAATCATGTAGGCTCGAGTTACACATGTAGGCTCAAGTAACCACACTGGGGTGCTAATGACCCACCTTTACAATTAGAGGGGACTGCCTCATGACTCTTATTAGTTCTTCTGATTAGGAGCATCGGGGTACAAAGTAATACAAGTGGTTCTCCCGGTAGGACCATCGGGGACCACAAAGAAATACATATAGAATATTCTTCGAATTTACAATATTTCAACACATTGGACAGCTCCATTTGAAGAGATCTATCTTTCTATCCAATCAGATCTGAAAGATTCCAAGTTTTGAAAATTAGGGGTTCTCTGACAAACCCTAGATCAGCCAGCTCCAGAAGCAGGACGGACACCTCAAATCAGTAAGATCTAATCTTTTTCTATTTGCATTTAAGGTTCTCATTTCAAAATGATCTATCACATCAACTTGATGATAAGCTTGGTGAAGTTGAAAACTTCCAAGCATGAAAGTATTTGATCTCTCTGAAGAAAATGAATTGGACACCTACATGAGTAGAGAGGTTCCAGTTCTAGAGGGAGATGAGCCTCAAATCCTTACACAAGAAGAACTTGATCAAGGCCAAGAAGATCACTGTTGATTCAATCACGGATCAACTTGTACCACAAGTGTCTTCCCTAAAGACACCGAAGATGTTTGATTTCTTGATCAAGCTATTTGAAGATAAGAACATAATTCAGAAGATGGATTTGAGAAAACAGTTGAAGAATGTGAAGATCCAGAATGCATAACATCTTGAAGCAGTAGAAGAAGAAGCAGAGAATGTAGAAGTGGTGATAGCCACCTTGAATGGCCTCCCATGATCATGGGATTCATTCATGCAAGGAATGTGTGCCAGAAGAAAGTGATTACTTTCAATTGACTTTGGGAAGAAGAAGAAGCTCATCTCATAAGAAGAGAAGAAGAAAGATGGGAGCAAATTGAAGATCAAGTTATCACCATTCAAAGAAGATCCATCAAGCGATGAGGGATATGAAGAAATCAATTCTTGATGAACCTCTTATCCATCTTATCATTTGGATAAGAAATTATGATAAAGCAGAATGATCAAGATGGAGTCTACCCATGAAACAAATAAAAGATAAGTATTCAATTGTCATTTCATGATATTGTTTTACACTTGATTATATTCAGTTGATATGTTATGCATGATAGATTGTTTGCATTAATGACTGTATACTACTAATATGCATGTGATGGGTAAGTAGCTCATGGTGCTATACAACTCTCCATTGCTACTTATCAAACCTCTTTGCTGACATATTGGATTAGTCTAGAAATTTTCTGTGAGATATGGATGAATGTTGTATTGGCTAAACAGTTGCATGATGCATAAGAATTTGTCATTATGCATATGATTTATGAAATAGTTCTAACCATGCAACTGGTGCATTTTAATTGTAGGAAAGGTCCTGTACAACCTCCTACAAGAAAAGAAGGATGATACTTGTTCCAAAGAACAAGTGATGACAATTCAATAAACATGAATTTGAAGCTCCCAGTGTTAGAGACACCATGACGGAAGAAAGAGCTTCAAAGGGCAGTAGATCCACCTCGAAGGATGAAGACTACCATGGGTATGAGAGATAACTCAAGATGAAAAAAATAATGCTATGAAAGAAGCTATGATCAAAGAATAACAGTTGATCATGGGGAATGATGTATACAATATGATTTCAAGGAAAGTATGTAGTATCCTCCATATGGATATACAAGAACAAGTGTACAAAGCAAGGTTCGTGATTTGCCTCAGAAAGAATAGATTATCACATGACATACTCTATTGACTAGTATATATCAAGCATAGAACCACCTGTACAGAATGAAGAAGGAAGATAATACTCCACTTCAGGGGGAGTGACTACAAAAGATATCTGAGTTCGACACGGTACGACATGATGGAAAGCTTCCTGATGGATCGAGACTTTTGGGTTCCAACCTTCAAAGTTGAATGCAGAAGACTAGGATATGTTGAATATCTGACAAGATGAACTCATGGAAGATGTTATGATAAAAGAATACTAGAATGATGTTTGGGATATAGTACTCAAACCAGAAAGCAAGAATGTGGTATCTTACAAATGGATTTGCAAGATAAAATGTGTCACTGATGGAAGTAAGGAAAGACTTGTGGCTAGAGGTTTCTATAAGAAAGAGGGAATTAATTCTGAAGAGACACTTACTCCAGGAAGCAAGGTACACTTCCTTTAGAACTATGATGGTAGTTGCTTCCATGATGAAGTAAAGACAATCCTTCCTTAATGGTATGATTGGGGAATAGTTTTACATCGAAAGGATTTGAAGTTGAAGACAGATGGACTCATATATGTAAGTTGAAGAAGGCCCTCTATGGCATGAAGCAAGCTCCTAGAGCTTGGTATGGAAGGATAAACAGTTTTCTGTCAATTATGGGATTTACCAAGAGTAAAGCTGATCCTAACCTTTATCTCAAGGTTGTAGAAGATGAACCTGTCATCCTGTTATTATATGTGGATGACTTATTCTTGACAGGGAAGGAGAAATAGATCATGGAAAGCAAGAAGAAACTAGCAAAAGAATTTGAGATGAAAGACCTTGGGTTAATGCACTATTTCCTAGGTCTGGAAATATGACAAAGTTCACAAGAAATCTTTCTCAACTAAGGAAAGTATGTGTTAGAGATATTGAAAAGATTCAATATGTTGGAATGAAAATCCATGGCCACACCCATGGACTCCAACCTGAAGTTGTTAGGTGATGACTCATCAAAGTTAGTAGATGCGACTCATTACAGATAGATCATTTGGTCATTGATGTACTTAACAAATACCAGACCAGACATTTGTTTTGCTGTGAACACCTTAAGTCAATATCTTGTTCAACCAAGATGGGTTCACCTAGTAGCTGCAAAACATGTGATGAGATATTTGAAAGGGACTATAGACCTTGGTCTATACTATGATGGTAGCCATGACTACATATTGTATGGCTATACAGATGCAGATTGGGTTGGAAGTATCTCAGACAGGAAAATCACATTAGGTAGATGCTTTTGTTTGGGGTCTGCTATGAGTTCGTGGTTTAGCAGGAAAGAGTCCAGTGTTTCTATTAGAACAACAAAAGCAAAATACATAGCAGATTGCTATGCTAAGTTGTGAAGCCATATGGCTTCGGAAGCTGATATCAGGTATCCTTGACCTAAAGATGGATACTACATTGATTCTATGTGATAACGAGAGTTGTGATAACAGAGAACCCTGTGTTTCGTCGTAACACATAGAAATCCGATATTTCTACATACAAGATAAAGATGCAGATGATGATGTTTCAGTATTCCCATACTGAAGATATAGATGATGCTTTCAGTATTCACATACTGGAGATACAGATGGTGATAGTTTAGTATTCACATATTGAAGATGTAGATGATGATGGTTTAGATGGTGATGTGCTGACGAAGCCTCTGTCCCAAGTAAAGTTCAAACACTTTCGAGACAAGCTTGGTGTGGTTTGGAAAGACCTTCCTTGAAAGGGGGAGTAGTGATGTTGCAATGAGATTGTATCATCCTGGGACATATGGCCAGAAGTGATCTGGAGACCTCGGTCTTCAAGAATGAAGAAGGATTGTATCATCCTGGGACATATGTCCAGAAGTGATCCGGTGACCTCGGTCATCGAGAATGTAGTAGGATTGTATCATCCTTGAACTTCGGTTCAGAACGGATCTGGTGAACTTCGGTCATCGAGAAGGTGGCAGGATTGTATCATCCTTGTACTTCGGTTTAGAATGGATCCGGTGAACTTTGGTCATTGAGAAGGTGGTAGGATTGTATCATCCTTGGACTTTGGCTCAGAACGGATCCAGTGAACTTTGGTCATCGAGAAGGTGGAAGGATTGTATCATCCTTGAACTTTGGTTCAGAACAGATCCGGTGAACTTCGGTCATCGAGAAGGTAGTAGGATTGTATCATCCTTGAACCTCAATTCAGAATAGATACGGTGACTTCGGTACTCAAGAACGTGTGTTGATCTCGTAATTCCAATAGGAAGGATTGTCTGAGTTCCACAACTGTGTTGATCCCATAATTCTGAAAGGAAGGATCGTTAGTAACTCCGTAAAGACCTAAATCCCATAATTCCTAAAGGAAGGATCATTGAATTGATCTTGTAATTCCAATAGGAAGGATTGTCTGAGTTCCACAGATGTGTTGATCCCATAATTCCGAAATGAAGGATCGTTAGTAACTCCGTAAATACCTAAATCCCGTAATTCCAAAAGGAAGGATCGTTGGTAGCTCCGTAAAGACTTTATCCTGCAATTCCAATAGGAAGGATTGTCTGAGTTCCACAACTGTGTTGATCCCATAATTCTGAAAGGAAGGATCGTTAGTAACTCTGTAAAGACCTAAATCCCGTAATTCTGAAAGGAAGGATCATTGAATTGATCCTGTAATTCCAATAGGAAGGATTGTCTGAGTTCCACAGATGTGTTGATCTCGTAATTCCAAAAGGAAGGATCGTTAGTAACTCCGTAAAGACCTAAATCCCGTAATTTCGAAAGGAAGGATCGTTGGTAGCTCCGTAAAGAATTGATCTTGTAATTCCAACAGGAAGGATTGTCTGAGTTCCACAGATGTGTTGATCCCGTAATTCCAATAGGAAGGATTGTCTGAGTTCCACAAATGTGTTGATCCTATAATTCTGAAAGGAAGGATCGTTAGCAACTCCGTAAAGACCTAAATCCCGTAATTCCGAAAGGAAGGATCGTTAGTAGCTCCGTAAAGACTTGATCCTGTAATTCGGAAAGGAAGGATTGTCTGAGCTCCACAAATGTGTTGATCCTGTAATTCCGAAAGCAAGGATTGTTAGTAACTCCGTAAAGACCTAAATCCCGTAATTTCAACAGGAAGGATCGTCTGAGTACCACAGACATGTTGATCCCATAATTCTGAAAGGAAGGATCATGTTGATGTTTTGATGATGATGAAGTTGATGTTTTGATGATAATGATTTTATGATGATGATGATGTACTGATCGAAAGATCAGAGTGTGATGATGATGATATTTTGATGTTTTGATGATAATGATTTTATGATGATGATGATGTACTGATCGAAAGATCAGAGTGTGATGATGATGATATTTTGATGTTTTGATGATGTTGAATGTTTTGATCCTAATGATGTTTTGATGATGTTGATGTTTTCATGATGATGATTTTTTTATGATGATGATGTACTGATCAAAATATCAGAGTATGATGATGATGTACTGATTGAACGATCATGAGTATGATGATGATGATGTACTGATCGAAATATCAGAGTGTGACGATGATGATGATCAGTATGTGATGATGACGACATACTGATCAAAATATCAGAATATGATGATGATGATTCTATTCAAGAGTTGAAGTATGATGATGGTGTTGATCACGATGTTACTAATCAGAAAGTGATGATGTTGCTGATCGAAAGATGTCTTTGCTGATCAAAAGATCAAAGTGCTGAAGATATTGCTGATCAAAATGCTGAAGATATTGCTGATGATCAAAAGGTCAAAGTGCTGAAGATGTTGCTGCTGATCGAAAGGTCAAAGTGTCGAAGATGTTGCTGAAAATGTTGCTGATCGAAAGGTCAAAGTGGCGAAGATGTTTCTGATCGAAAGGTCAAAGTGCTGAAGATGTTGCTGCTGATTGAAAGGTCTAAGTGCTGAAGATGTTGCTGATTGAAAGATCAAAGTGTTGAAGATGTTGCTGATCAAAAGGTCAAAAGATGCTGTTGTTGATTAAAGAGTTGCTGTCATCAAATATTGAAGACGAAGACTATATGATGTTGAAAATATTCCGATGATTTATAGATGTGTTACCCTGATGATGTTGATGATGTCCTCTCCTACTATTGTTGTTGTTGATGTTGTTGTAGAATACCCTTCTCGTTAAGGGGGAGTGTTGAAATATTGTAACTTTGAAGAATATTCTATATGTATCTTTTGTGGTCCCCGATGGTCCTACCGGGACAACCACTTGTATTATCTTGTACCCCGATGCTTCTAATCAGAAGAACTAATAAGAGTCGTGAGGTTGTCCCCTCTATTTGTAAAGGTGGGTCATTAGCACCCCAGTGTGGTTACTTGAGCCTACATGT
>LPNX010047024.1:399716-418852 GCA_001517045.1 Pseudotsuga menziesii
TCACGCATAAACTCATCCACATCTAAAGTTATTGATTGCTCTAGCATTGCTTCAAATGTCGAATCAGTGGTCTGCAACAAAAAATTATAAAACATTACTGACGTGAAAGCAATAGACTGAGGAAAAAATATTAACAAAACTTATCGATCATGATATATTCATAAAATTAAAATTAGGTTTACCTGATGCCTTGATGCTAGTGTCGTCTGATTCACGGTTGGGGACTTTCCCCGGTCATCCCCTTACCAAAAAGAAGTAGAAAACGTTATTAGAAAGAAACCAATATACACACGAAAGAGACAGAAAAAAACATTATGCTCCATATTATATCTCTACGTATCCAATGAATTATACATGTTTCCTTGAAGATCATCTACTCAATGGATCAATGGTTATAGGGGACCTTCCCCGATCTACTGATAGGGAGGTGTCCCTTACATCACCCCACATCAAAAACATAGAAAACATTATCTAAAGAAACCAAAATACTCACGGTAACAACATTATAAGAAAACATTTTGACGTATTTAAATTGTACATTTACAATTTAGTGTGCATGTTGCCTCGAGGTTGCTGTCATTTGATCAACACTATCCGAGTGGTTTCCCTGATCAACGCTCTAAAACAAGTATATAGATAACATTATCGAAATGAATCAAATATACTCATGAAAAAACACAACAAAAAAATATGTGTTCATATTTAATTTGTACAATTGCACCGATGTATACATGCTGACTAAACAAAGGTCTAATATCATCTACTACTATGGAGGTTCCCCTTATAGAATCCTGCTTCAAAACATAGAAACAATTATCCAAGCGAAACCAAAATACTCACGGTAACAACATAATAAGCAAATATTTTGACGTATTTAAATTGTACATTTACAATCAAGTATACATGTTTCCTTGATGTTGTTGTAGTATGATCAACAACCGAGTGGTTTCCCTGATCAACACTCTGCAACAAGTATATAGATAACATTATCTAAATGAATCAAATATACTCATAAAAGAACACAATAACAACAAAAAACTATTTTTTCGAATTATATTTATACTATCACAAAGATGTATACCAGCTGCCTCAAGGAAGTTGTACTTCTTTAAACTGTTGTTGGGGAGATGCCCTAATCACTCCCCTGTGAAGTAAATATAGAAAATTGAAATAAAATTATAACAATTGACTAATGAAAAATCCTTAAGAGGTTAAATTAATTAATAAAAGGTTGGTTAAATTGTTAGATGTACCACTCCCACAGTAATCGTGTTTGTATATACTCAATTCAAATTGTAATTAATAAGCAACTCTTCCCCTACAACTATTGATTTAATGGCACATATAAATACATAGTTTCCTTCATGCCCCTCAAATATACAGTTGAGTTGCTTAATTGTAGACCCTGCTTGTGTACTATTTTTAAACCATGTAATATTCCATGTGGATTTTGGCCTTCCGTCAATGTACGACATTGCTCCTTTATTTTGATCTTCATCTTTCACCTATAAGTAATTTGCCGACAATCCATATCTGCACATATTTTTTTAATATTGGATTAGGCGCAACCAATATTTGTAGTTGTAACGAGGTCCAACATACTCCATCAATTTTGTACATCTGTCATAAATGACCTTTATGCCATCCATGCAAAACAACCCCAAACCATGTAATGATGATGGTTCAATTTGATATATCCTCTGATTCACACAAAAATCTATGTTTAGTTGAGGAATATCTTTGGGTACCCATTGTTTCACTAGATTTTTGTACCCCAAGGGCATAGCCCTTGTAGACCTACTGGATGTCTCATTTTCATCTAGTATTACTGAACTACCCTCACTCTAGGAAGAAATATTTTACAAATACCTGTTTGGTTCTAACTGCACCATGGGAAAAAAGGTTCAAATAAGACCTTGTTTGGTATGCATAATTCATATTAAAATAATTACAAGCCATTAATGCCTGCATTTTCCACTATCATCATACATAGTTATCATTTCTCCCCAAATATTGAAAATGCATATCATACCAAAGGTGTACTGTAAAGGTGGACAAACTACCCATTTTATCCATAGTGCCAACAAGACCAATGACTTTAATCTTTTCTCTCTCTCAAGTTATATTGTCACATATATTTTATCATCATTGTATAAGTAGAAGTAAATAACAAAGGCATATCTAGAAAAGTATTGTTGTAATAAATTCATACATAATTTTCATCTCTTTCAACTTTAACTCTCTACAGGTCACTGTGTTTAAGTTGGTCCTTGAGATGAGTTGTCAATTCCAATGTACAGAACATAAACAGTAAAAACATTATAATGAATTTTAACTAATTAATAGTAATTAAAGCATAATAATAATGCTAAATAGAGCTGGTTTGGATCTTCCTTATACTCAGACAATTTGAGTCATCTCTTGTCACTGTAAGGACAAGCTGTCAGAAGACATACCTTCAGAGAGAGAGAGAGAGAGTTAGAGTGTTGATGGTTTAGGTTCACATTTCACGGTTGGAGCTTATAGGATGGAGATTCCAGTTCACAATTGACAACACAATTCTATAAGCCCTAGAAGAGGTACCATGTGACCTTTGGTACCCTAATTTAAGTGTACTCAACTTTACAACACAACTTTACAACAACAATAACCCTATGCGTCCAAAAAATATCAGATATATACTTTTTTCATGCCAAGATACTCCAAGAGTGAAGTTATGAACATAATATATAAACTTGGCATGTATTCTAGAATGGTCACTAAGGAAACCCTAGGTTTTAGTGTGGTTACCATAAGAAAACATAAAATAAAGTTGAGTACACTTACAGTAGGGTACCAAAGGTCACGTCGTCACATAAGAATGAAACAATAAAAGTAATAAGGTTAAGTAATCATACCAAAGTTGGTCAAGGTACCACACACAATAAGGGCGCTAGGACCAAATAGAATATGAAGGACCATAAGTCAACAAAAGGCATCACAACAATATGGTAAGGAAACCCCCATACCCACAAGACCAAGGCATACCGTAAAGGTGGACAAACTACCCATTCTACCCATAGGTCCAACAAGACCAATGAATTTAATATTTTCTCTCTCTCAAGTTATATTGTCACATATATTTGTATCGGCATTGTATAAGTAGAAGTAAATAACAAAGGTAGATCTAGAAAAGTATCGTTGTAATAAATTCATACATAATTTTCATCTCTTTCAACTTTAACACTCCATTGGTCACTGCGTTTAAATTGGTCCTTGAGATGAGTTATCAATTCCAATGTACAGAACATAAACAATAAAAAAATTACAACGAAGTTTAACTAATGAATAGTAATTAAAGAACAATAATAATTCTAGATAGATCTGGTTTGGATCTACCTTATACTCAGACATTTTGAGTTAGATCTTGTCACTGTAAGGACAAGATGTCAGAAGACATACCTTCAGAGAGAGAGATATTTAGAGTGTTGATGGTTTAGGTTCACATTTCATGGTTGGAGCTCACGGGTTGGAGATCATGGTTCACAATTTACAACACAATTGTAGAATCCCTAGAAGAGGTACCATATGCCCTTTAGTACCCTACTTTAAGTGTACTCAAATTTACAACAACAATAACCCTATGTGTCTAGAAAATATGATATATATTCTTATTTCATGCCAAGATACTCCAAGAGTGAAGTTATGAACATAACATATAAACTTGGCATGTATTCTAGAATGGTCACTTAGGAAACCCTAGGCTTAAGGGTGGATACCATAATAAAACATAAAATAAAGTTGATTACACTTAGAGTAGGGTACCAAAGTTCATGTGGTCACATAATAATAAAATAATAAAAGTAATAAGGTTAAGTAATCATACCAAAGGTGGTCAAGGTACCACACACAATAAGGGCGCTATGACCAAATAGAAGATGAAGGACCATAAGTCAAAAAAAGGGGTCACAACAATATGGTAAGGAAACCCCCATACACACAAGACCAAGTTGTACCGTAAAGGTGTACAAACTATTTAGTTTACCCATAGGGCCAACAGTGACCAATGACTTTAATCTTTTCTCTCTCTCAAGTTATATTGTGACATATTATTTTATCTTCATTGTACAAGAAGAAGTAAATAAAAAGGTAGATTTAGAAAAGTACTGTTGTAATAAATACATACATAATTTTCATCTCTTTCAACTTTAACACTCTGTTATCACATATAGAGTAGTCGGGCTACCATACTATATTTTTCAGATCCTGGTACATTTTTTGAACATCCCCTACATATGAGATATTGAGATGAGCATCTATGATGGATCATGATTTGATTTATGGACTATAGTACTCTCCCATTCCATGAATGAGCCTTAAGACACTCAGATTTGAGGACTGATGTAGTCATTTTATCCATTTGCAGAGCATTTATTGATGCCCAGAGTTGTATCATTGTTTTCTCATTGGACTAATGTTGGTTCAGATGGATTATTTGCATGTTTATGAATCAGCTTATATATCTTGTGTTATGGTTATCATTTCTCTTATACTCATTCTTGTGACATGTATTAGAATTTAGTGTCATGATATGGTGGTCATATAAATATGTGGACTTGGATGTATTGTTATTATGTATTGATGTCCTTACTCAGACATGGAAGTTCTTGATCTATACTCATTGGTTTTACCCTCTTTAGGGAGAATAGAGGTAGTGATTCCCACCATACTTTGGCTTGCTAGTGTTGGTTTCATTATTCATTGTCTCCACCCATCCATTACCTTATAGTTATGTTCTCAACCTGAAATACTACTTGACTTATGGCATAGAGAACCTTTCCCCACTAGAGCATTTATTGGACAAGCCTCCCTATTATTTGTGTCTCGACTCTGAGTTGCCTAGGTTGTGTTGGCTAACCTGAAGCAAGTAGAGCTTCCATAAATACAATGTATTTGGAAATGAAATGAATATATTATGAAAAAATTCCATTCATGAAAAGTAGTGTTTTTAAACATACGTGCATGCAAGGCTAGCCTAATGAAATTGACTTTTAAGTAAAATGAAAAGAATATCTTAAAACATTCATGAAAAGTAGTGTTTTTCAACATACATGAATGCATCAACCCCGAATAATAAAAAAACAATGCAATAAAAACATGGACAGAGGCTATGGAAAATCAAGTTACAACTGTTGTTGTTACTACTTCCATTGCTGGATCAACTCATACCTCCACGGCTGCTGCTTTCACTGTTGGATCTGGATCAACTCATTTTGAAACTATAACTATAAAAAGAGTTCTCCACCTAGAACTAGACTATATATTACTCCACAACTGCAACTGGAACCAAATTAACTCAAAGGCCCAAAGAAGCAATGGTTCCTAAAGTTATATCTAAGGATTGTTGGCCTTACTTGTATTGAGTTGGATTGTGAGCATTTGTCGAGGTGAATAAGCACCCCTGAAGTAACTCACCCATTTGTGAGACACTGCCATCCCCTTTGTTGTTGCTTGGCTATCATATGCTAGAGTGAGTATCCCTTTTCCATATCCGAAGTGTCATAAATTCAAGTTGGTAGTCACCCTTTGGCCTAGAATTGTGAATCATATCCCTCACCCTTCACTAGCAAATTGATTGCAACTATGAAGTGAGTATGATCTTGAAAGTCAGGTCTGAGTTATAGTTAATAAATGATATCCTTATATGTTGTTGATAGATCGCTAGTGAAATGATTACTACTTGTTATCAGTGTTATTTGAATGCTTTGTAGATCATGTCTTGACTTGTGAACACTTGCAGCAAATGGATGCTAGCCTGAGTTATATTACTAGTTATATGGTCATTTACATATTATTATTTTGTCTATCTGGATGTTGTAGATGATCATACAGAGACCTGGAGGGGGTATGAGTATACACCTTAGATGTATTTGGACTCTTTGATTCTACTGAGACAACTTGTTTTCAGTTTCAGGCACTTGCAGAGATGATTTGGCTCAGTGTACCCTTTTGGTGCAGTTTTTCCATACTTGATGGTCTGTCGAAGCATGGAGATATCTTTTTTGGATATCCTAGGGATTTCTATGAGGGATAGGGGTTCCAACCACTTGATTGTACCATATTACCCCCATCCTAGAGATCCTGGTGGGATCAATTGGATAATGGAGGCACCCTAGGAGGCAGTTTTTGGCACTTCACATTTGTCGAGGAAGATAAAAACTAATTAAAATGGCTACTGCAGAATTTGATTTGGGATAATGAGGCAAGAAAATGGAATGGGATGAGTTCCGATGATGAGGGTGATGTCTTCCACTTCTTATCCAACAGTTGCATCACTTGGTTGGGCCCACATCTATTTTGCAGACATATTATATTATTTTTTGGAGCTTTTGGAGGTTCATGATTTCCTCAAGGAGGCACAATTTCACATTTAAAAAATTATATTATTTTTATTGTGCCATGGGGACACCCAAAGGGAGTTAGGTAACACTTCCTGGACCCACCATGTGCTTCATTTTTTTTTTGAGTGGGTGTTGTAATCACAGAGATCACATAAGGTTACCAATAATACACATATAGAAACATATATTCATATATATACAAGGGACAAGAAAATGTGATAGAATAACAGATTATATTAGTTAATCACATGAGGGTCCATACATCCACCGAACTGAACCAAGTTCTTATCTGGCTCAACAACCTATTATATATGATTTACAAAACAATTAGGAATAACTACTTGTCGGTTCAGTCAATCGACATGAACTTTGGAGGCCGACCTAATCTTCAATTAGTCGGTTAACTAGTCTAGTCGGCTCACCGACTAGCTCCTCCAACATCTCCCCCAGGAGCAAAATATTTCTTCGTCCTGAAGAAATAGGGGAGGTAACAAAACTCTGTCTTAAGTAGTTTTCTTCCCTTTGTTCCATGTTCATGGGATGTGCAGTATAATAGATGGTATTTTCTGTACACATACTTCAACTATGGATTCTGTAGTAATGGCCAGTTGGTGTTGAAATTCTACCCAACTACGGAGAGCTCTCTGGATCTCTATGGTCAAGGTTGTAATTCTAGACAGCGTCAAAATTTTCTACTAAATTGAAAGATCTATAATATTATTCATGTCGAGCCCCAAAAATTGGTCTTTTTCATCTGCTATGTCCATCATCCTTTACATTTGTGGATAGATTGTGTCAATTTTGTCAATGCTGGGAAGATCCTGGTTCACCCACTGATGAGCTTGTTTCTCTAGCTTCTCTAGCTTTGTTGTTTCCAATACAATCTGATCTTGTATTCTGATCCTCATTGCTTCATCAAGACCTTGTTTATTTTCTAGTGTCCTAATATGTTCACGGGTTTCTCGAGCTTGCTGAAATACCTGGACATAGTGGGTATACCAGCTGCACAATACTTCTTCTGTAGTAGCTGACTCTTCCAGATGTTCTTGCAGTACCTTATGTGATTCTGAAAAATGTTGTGTACTGTTGTCTTAATAAAACAGATTTTTCTTATTTTCACTCCTCTTTCTTGGCCTGTAGTTGTGCCTGAAGGTTTGACACGACACTTTCCAGCAACTGGTAAGCTCTCTCTAGTGGTTTATCAGTGTCAGTCTCATTTTCTCCTGGTACAACTGTATCACTCAAATTCCTGCATTTGGTCAAGAATTTTACTTGTTCTTCTTTAAGTTTGTCTATCTATTCTTTTTGGCTTTGATTTCTCATTGTAGCTTCATGAGTGAGTGCTTCCAATAGCTAACCCAATTCTCCATCTCTAAGTTTTGGTGTGTCGACTACAGTAGTCGACCCAAGTTGATGAAGGTGGATAACCATTGGTGCTGGTTGTGTCTACTATTGTTATTTTTTCTTCTTTTATTTTCTTTTTCTCTTATGTTTGGAATGATGGACCACTACTGATCTTGACAATAGTGATGTTGGCTACTGCTGCTGTGTTTGGTGCTCTTCATTGGTGGGTTCTCCGTCGACAGGAATTCTGTTGTGGAAGGGTTAGCTTGCTGACTTACATGGGTGGGACTTGTGTTTATTTGTGCTTCCAATGGTGGTGAGGATGGTGGTGTTGGGTTATGAGGTGACTATGGTGCTGGTGGTTTTGGGTTTAGTGAAGGCTCTGAAGTTGGTGGTAGTGATGGAGATGGTGAGTGAGTTGGGGTCACTGGAGTGGTTTTGAATGCCTTCTGTTGATATAGGATTGTGGACTTCTAGTTGTGGGTCGATAGGGTCAGCATATTCGACAGAGTTAAAGAGGTTGTCGATGGTTTGGTTGATTTCTAGTGCATCACCCTAATCATTGTCCTCTATCTCTCCGAGCGGTTCATTAGTTGGTGTGAAGGTTGGTGTGAAAGATGAAGTCTGTGCTATGACAACTTGGGATGACTTGTTGGGATTTCTAAGAAATGTCGATTGAATGACTCCCACAAATTTTTGTGGTTGTGAGTCTTGGGTGGTTTGTAAGGTGAGGATCTATTGGGAAGAGCTCGAATCTACTAGTTTATGAGTGGTGGTGATATGTTGGGCTTTGAGAAATATGTCAAGTAGCTTATTGATGAACTGTTGAAGGTTGACATCTTTGTCCATTCTCTCCTTACGTGTTTTCGACATTGCACTTTTGCACAAGTCGGCAGGACTAATGTTGGTCAACTATGGCATATTTTCCTATATTATTTGGGTTGGGGATGGGGGTGGGGGAATTGAAACTAAATCAATGGCTTCGATTGCAGGAGGGTTTGTGAGTTTTACCTTTTTAGCTTTGTCTTGCCTTATCTCTTCTTCGACAAATCATTTGAACTGTTCCTCAACAGAGACTTTATTTTTGGAAGCGTCTATCAAGATTTCGGTTGCCCTAGCATGTAATTCATCCTCATCCTCTAAGCTTTCTTGGAGGATGATCTTGCACTTCCCTTTTCCATTTGTTGTACTCTCTAGGCATTTTTGAGACTTGGCAATTTCTGCATCTATTTGTTGGATGTTCTTCTTTGTCAACTGATATTTTGGTTTCTTTGTCTTTGTTTCTTCCTCTTGTTGTTGTTGAGTTGGAACCATGGAGTCTTGTTCTATTGGTACCATCGATTGTTGTTATGTCGGTGCATTTTCAATTTGAAGGGGGTTCTGCTCCATTTTCGGGATATCTTCCGAAGTGAAGGTACTAATATGAAGGTGAACTTCATAGTCTTTTTCCTTCTCTTGGTCAGTCAAAGTTTCAACAATAGAGTGGTTAATCTCTTTTACAGCCTTTGGTATAGGTATTTTGGTTTTGGTCTGTCTGACCAGTTCTGTAAAAACCTCCTCGGCTATTGGATAATAGTCAAGTGGATTTTCTTTTGTTGTGGAACCTTGCACATGCCATACTGTGGTGTGGTCGAGTTCCAACTAGATGTGTGCTGTAGGAGGCAAACATCTTCAAATGTTTTGAGGCACCCTCCATCTGGTTGTTTGAATTTTTAGAATTTTGAAACCAATTTTCTAGGAACACTTTGCCTTATTCTTGTTGCTATGGAGTTCTAGCCATTGAGAAAAGATTGAAACTCCACATATGAAACCTGGTTGGCTCTAGGAAGTCTTTATGCCCCACTGTACATAGGTGATACATCGCTATCCATATTAATAGTGATGGGAATCTGATTATTGCACCTAATTCTTAGCACTTTTCATAGATAGACTTGAGCATGTCAGCGACGTATTTACCCCAACAGTATACTTTCCCTGATTCCGCTATGCAGTTGATAGCTTCTAGCATGTTGAGTTTCAAATCGCAACCTCATCCTGTGACAATCAGGCCTGTGGATACGATTTTGGCCACTATCTTAGGTTTATTGGATTTAATTTGTTCAATAATTAATCCTTTTGAGTTTTTCCCTGTCGGTGTCCTTGTTAGTCTTTCAACCAACCCTTCTTTGAACTGTGAAAATGTCATTGGAAAGTTTTTTTCGTCATCTGGTCGATATCGTCTTTGTCGGTCGATTCAATTTTGAATATTGTTCTGACTATTTTGACTATTTTTGGGTGATCAAATTTCCACTGAAATATTTTCCCATATGTGTGTTCATTTTCTAATTGGAGTCTCATTGACTATGGTATTTTGTTTAATCGAATGTTATAGAATACTACATTCGGTCGGCTATTCTATGTTGATTTGTTAGTAGTCGGTTGTATAAATATTTTTTTTTTTTTTGTAGCTTCTAATAATTTTTATTCTTCTGGTATAAAGTTAAAGTCCTTAATAAAATTCTCTCTAATTTAATTCCATAGAAATGTTTCACCTCGTGCTTATTCCATTTTATACCATTTAGTTGGTAGATCGTCTAATTTCGAGGAAAATAGGTGTGGCCATATATGTTCGTCTTTGTAACCAAGTCTTCTCCATTTTTTTTCACATGTTCTTATGTGGTTTTCTGGATCTTGTCCTTGTGTGAAGATAGGTATTTGTGCATGTTTAGTTAGCTTCCTACCTCCAAAACTTTATATGAATAAATTCAAATCTGTTTTCCTCGTTTGTAGTCTCAACTAATGGGTTTCCCACCATCGAGCAGCTTGTCCTGTAAACATTTCTACCAGGATTTGGAGTCGGCCATGTTCACCTAGGTTCTTAGAGACTTGTTCTACATGGATAACTGGTGATTCTCTCTCTTTATACAGAATATTTTGTTTATTATCTATGTTTATTGGTGTCAAAGAAGGGTATTCCCTTATTTTCTTTCCAAATATTTTAGGAATAATCAAGGCAGAGAAGCATTGTCGAGTTGGTTTCTTCTGGATAGCCTGAATAATCCAACAACCCCTTGCTTGTGTCTCGTAGTTTTCAATTTCCCAATCATATAATTATGCATCCAAATAATATCCAACTGAGTCCTAGTTTCAAAGATGAAGTTCACCATAACTATTAGGTTCAGTATAATCTTCATCATTATGAATCTTATAGAGTTGTTGAACATCGACTTCCTCGTATATAGGCTCAGTCCAGGGTTCTCCTTGTGAAGGAAAAATGGGGACAATAACTTTTTTTCCATTCCATTTTAGTTTTATTCTTTCCTTGTCCAATGAAATATATGCCTTCATCTTTCTACCCCATGGGCATCCTACCAAGGCCGGGAAGGAACTGGATCCTTCCTTAGGGTCGATGATCTCAATATCTACTTTTCTTGAAATGCCTTTTATCGTTGTATCGATATTTATCCAAACCCAAATGGGTTCAATCAATCCTTGGTCAGCTAACTTTAAATATATGCCTAATCCATTCATTTGAGGCCTACCCAACTGTTCCCATGTATCCCTCATCATGATGTTTACTTGGGATCCAAAGTCAAGAAAGACTTGTCGAACATGGTATCCTTCGATTTCAAGATCGACAAGTGGATCAACATCATTCTTATCCTTTTGATTTAGACTGCATATACTCTTAGTTTGTTTATCTATATCATTTTTGTTCTTAATATTGTACAGTGGGTCAATGAATTGTTCCATCGACTTATCTTTATGTAATAAGTTCAAGAGTTCATGAAGTTTGTTTGGTCGATTATCATCGACATCTTCTTGTCTAGCAAATTCTCGAAACATGTTTGATGCATCGTTATACAATTGTTTTTGCTTTGTAGGGTTAGGATATTCATTTTTGTCTTTAACTTTTCTTATTTTTGGATTGTGGTCTCCAATTTCCATTCCCTGTCTAGTTACTATGTGTAGATTCTTTGTGCGAACTATATCAATTTTTTGAACAAAAGACAAGACATTAAAATTTTTCTTTTTATTAATTTTTTCAAGTATGGTGGGACAATATTCCAATGAGTGGTCTCCCACACCACAGCTAGTACAAAATATTAGGTCAGTTCTGTCTTTATATGGACAGTATGCATACCGGTGTCCTTCTTTATAGCATGTAAAACATTGGATTGGTCGTCGTGGTCATTTGTCACGATTTCCAAAGAATCATCCTCGACCTCCAAATCCTCCACGATGGTTGTCGAACCGGTGCTTGTATCTATGAACTTCATATTGTCAATTGCTTGGTTCGTTTTGGTCATTGTTCCTTGGGACATTGTCATTATTCAGGGTCACTACATTTGTTTGGTAGACCTCCTGAAAGTTTTCTCATTTTTTGAGGTTCAAGTGGCATTCGGTTGTTGCATGATTCTTAACTTCATAGATCACACACCAATAAGTTTTTCCGTTCTTCATGTTATATGGGAAATCCTTCCTCGTATGAACTCCATGCTCCTGACAGATATCGCAGAAAAATTTTGTTTGAACAAAACGGACGTCTTGTTGACTTATGTCCTATCGACAATTATCCTTAGTATGGCCGGTTGTAGAGCATTTCATGCACTGGATCTCCTGACCTTTGAGGTTTAGTTCTCTTAAGTATTTCTGCATGGTTTCCAACTATTCTTCAATTTTTTCATCAACAGCAAGGTATGTTGGGTAGTCCTCATCCATCTCGACCTCCAGAGCTTTTTTCAGTGCTTCTTCATACGTTTTGAATGTCTCTAGACTTATATGTCGTCGAATATTTTGGGATAGCCCTGCAAGGAACCGTTGAATCAATAATTGTTCATCGATAACATAGTATATTTGGCTCAAGAGGTATTTCCATATTCTGTCATAGTCTCAGATGGTTTCTACTGGTTTATGTACTGTAGACTTAAGTTTTTTCGTTGCCAAATGCTTTACATCTGGTGTTTTGGAGAAGGATAGAAACTGCTACTTGATCTCTAATTTAGATGCGTTAGGTGTCCTTTCGATATAGGTCATATGCCAAGTTAATGATCTCTTTCGTAGGGAACCTACGAACTGCACCATTTGTCTATCTTCATTTGTAACTTGATTGGCCTCCCACATCGACTCATAGATGAACCAATGTCACCTACAATCTCCATCGTCCTCATAGAGGGGAATGTATGTTGAACCGTGCCCCATGTCAGCGTCGGCTTCTCCTTCGGGAGGTGGTGGTGGTGGGGGTGGTGGTGGGGGTGGTGGTGGGGGNTGTCAGATATTTTGGTTGGCTTTTCTGTTTCGATAACTTGTTGGTCAGTTTCGACTTCTTCTATCGATGTCCAACTGCACTATTGTTCCCATGAGTCCGACTGGTCTGTGTTTTGTAAATATGTGTTTGGAAGGGGGGCGCTCCTTCATGTCTGGGGTAGAGTAAATGGATGCTTTGGTTGGATGGGTACACCTGAAGTGTAACCCAATTTCCTTCCTCTGGTTGATGAATCACTAAATGATTGTCATCATTTACTTCGTCATCTAGTTGGCTCGATATACCGAACTCACCAGCTCTTAGTATCAGGTCCTCCTCGAAAATGGCTTGAATTTGGGTACTTGGATTTATCAGAGACAGAGGTCTTTCCTCCTGGGTTATTTCTAGTTGGAGAGCTTATCGCTGCTCTATCCACAGATATTCCTCCATTGGTGACACCTCTTCATCTACTCCATCCTCCTGTCAGTCATGACCCGACGGTGACGGATTTTCCTCATGTTCTGTCACCATGGAAACCATTATTCTTTGAAGCACTATATCTTGCTCTCATATCTCTTCCCTTATTCACTACCTCTTCTTCCTCTCTATCTTCTGTAAGTATGATGTACCTTTGTGAGTCACTATCTACTCAATTTCCTTCTTAGTTCTACTTTTCATTGCTGGTGGTGGTATTTTCTCAGGTTAACTAGAATTCTTCTACTCTGCCCCAACACATGGCTAGCTAACCCCCCATAGCCTACCCAATGCTTTAGTAAGCTCGGATAGTTCTATCTACTTTTTCAGGAAGTACTCCCACTCCCTTTTGTCAATAATTTTTTCCCATGCTTTTTTCTTTTCCTCCTAGTTAGTGTTTGTTGGCGATTCGATGAGTGATGGATGAGGTTCAACTATATGGCCTACTCCTCTATCGATTAGAAATTTGAACAACAGGGTTGGTAGTGAACAAAGAAATTTCTCAGTAAAGTTGGTATAGAATCTTTTTTCAATACTTTCAACTAAAACTCTCTCCTCTACTATTTGTTCTTCATAGAATTCATCTGCAATTTTCTCAAACCACTCTAACAGGTTTGTTCATCCTCCTTGGATCAGTTTCTGAAGAACAATTCTTAATCTCTTGCTCTGATATCATCTACATATGGTCATATAATCCGTATATGTACTACCGAAAACAAAACCAATGTTGTAATCACATAAGGTTACGAATAATACACCTATAGAAACATATATTCATACATATACAAGGGACGAGAACAGGTGATAGAATACAAAATTATATTGGTTAATCACATGAAGGTCCATACATACACAGAACTGAACCAAGTTCTTATGTGGCGCAACAGCCTATTATATATTATTTACAAAACAGTTAGGAATAACTACTTGTCAGTTTTGTCAACTGACATGGCCTTTGGAGGCCGACCTAATCTCCGATTAGTCTGTTAACTAGTCTAGTCAGCTCATCGAGTAGCTCCTCCAACAGTGGGATCCCCTCTCCTAGGGTGATTCAGTCCACTTTTATATTATATTATGGCATTGATCCATGTATTGTATGTTGATCTCATCTCAACCATTGATTAGAACATTTGTATATTTTAATCTTAGCCACCCATTTGAAAAGTGGTTAGGATTTTGGTTCTCTCATTCCTATTTAAAGGAGAGAGCTTCTCATTTGTAAGGGGTCTTTGGCTCTTGGATCTGGATAATAGAAATTTTTTTATTGTGGATATTTTTGGATCTCCTTTGCGTTTGGTTTTCTTCGATGGTGATTGGAAAATATTTGGCTTCCTATCATTTGGGTATTTGTTGTGAGATCTATAGATTTTTTTGGGAAACATTGTCTTGTCTACAGGTGGGCGACTTCAACTTGGGTGTTTTTTCAGGGTTTCCTCAAATTGCTTGGATTGGTTGTGTTTTGTATCAGGGGGTTTTTATTAGCATCAATGCGATCTATGATTTCATCTTATTATTTTTCTGTAGCATTTGCTTCTTTCTCATGATGTAGAAAATCTAGTATTGTTGACGCTTGTTGTGAAGGAGAGAGGGCACGTTGGCTTGTTATACCAAAATCCTGTCACCATAATGTGATAATACATTTGACATACCCATTTTCCCTGAATCCCAGCTTCTGGAGTGGAAACTAAATGGTTTTTCATCAATCTTACATGAAAATACCCAACACCACGCATGCCCCTTTATCTAGGAGTGGTACCCTTGTTCGCACTGTCCATACTCTATTTCCCATAAGCAGTGCCACCGCTTATAGCCCTTAGTCCATAAGCGATTATTAAAAAAACCGCTCTGTCACTGAAGGAAAAACGCGGTACCCTGGGTAAAAAGGGAAAAAGAGAAGCTTCTCAAGGATTCTAGATGATAAGCCTCGAGATATCCCTTATCCTTACTATAGTGCGCCAGTTGAGCTCGAGATCCCCCATCCTAGGATCTTGAAGGCCACCTCACCCAGAAATATATCAACCTATCCTATCCATCTAGCCTTATAAATACAAGCTTATGGCCATGGTTGAGGGGGAGAACATTGAAGGTATTGTTATGCTGTTGGATTTATCCTTAGCCCAAGATCATTTGGAGAGAGCATAGAGAGCTAGAGTCAGAGCTTTTGGGGATGAGAATTTGGTTTCATGGAGATGTATGTCAACACTAAGGCTTGGTTGTAAACTTCTTCATATTTCATTAATGCAAGTTGATTTATGTCCCACATATGTTGTTGTTGTTATGATTTCGCATATATGTTGCTAGATTCCTTAGTCACTAGCATAGATTAGTAGATCATATTCTGGTTGCTTTGATTTGTTTTGTGTTGAGCTTGATTGTAGGTACACGGGTGGACTATCAAAGCCTTGTATTCCAGATATCTATGGCATCTAGGGAGAGTCTTCAACCTCTGTCCTCTATTTGTTCTGGATCTGAACCATTCAAACCAGTGGAACACGTTGCTGTCTGCAGGAGGTGAAATATTCCAGCTAAGAAATCTGGCGACTCCGCTGGGGAGCATGCATATTAGTTGTTCTGATCTTCCTTAGTCTACAACTCTTGTCCAAATCTAGGATCCATTTTCTTTAACTCGCTTCAGTCAGATCTGCTTTCTAACTTGCATTATTTGGGTTTGAAATTTCCAGATCCGTTCAGATCTAAGTCTTTTCAGTCTTTTATGCTCTATTTCCATATTCAATTCATTAGTATTTGCCTTGATCTAGTCTTTTTTTATCTGATTCATCATTTTTTTTTGTTTTGGCCATCTACAGGGAACCGCGCCCATGCTGTGTACAAGGAGCGGTGCCACCGCCTGAACAAAGTGAGCAATGAGCGGTGCCATCGCCTGTAACCCATTTTCCAGGAGAGGTGCTGTCTTAGAAATGCTCTATCAAACACCTCCGAAGCATGGCACCAGGTAGGCATCATCCCAAAACACTTTTTCCTGATTTTGATTGCTTTCAGTTCTGTCATCAGGCTTGTGTTACTGAATTTGATGTGTGTGGCTTGCTGATTTGATGGTTTAAGACTAATTTGAGTGGAATTTCAAAAGTTTGTTTAAGTCTTTTTTATTGTTCATCTGCTTCTATGCTTGATTGGTTGTGTTTAAATAAGGATTCCTTGTTTTTTGAAAAGTTTGGGGTATTATTGAAATCTCTTTTTGTTGTATAAATTGAAAGAAGAACACTATATTAGCTTCTAGGTTTCATTTCTTACTTGCATAGTATACTTCTTTTTCCTTCCTTCAAAAAAGAAAAGTTTTGACTGAGACTAGGACATCATATTGGCTTTGCAAGCTTTCAGGACCTTCATGATCTTTCGTCTCTCATGCATCTAGGATTATCTCGATCAAAATAAAAAAAAATGGTAGTTTTAAGTTAGATTTGCTTATGTTTTTGAGAAAATTGAAAAGATAGAGTGCATTTGCATGTAGGTGTGCCTTTTGTTTTTCTTTTATGAAAATAGATCCTCACCGTTCTCATTTGTTTTCGAAAAGAAGAAATCAGTTTTGTAAAAGTGTTTGCTTGTCTTTGATTTGATGTCCACGACTGTTGTTTGGAAGTCTTTTTGGTTTTGAAACAAAAAGAAAACACTCTCTTCCCTCCCATAAGTAGGCATGCTGAACGGTAAAGTGAAAATTTGCACAAGCATACTGCATGGCTTTACTTTTCTATCAAAACATCATGCATTCACCTAACCGTACAAGTTAAAATTAACGGTAGTTGTAGGTTAAAATTTATGTAGTAACTTGAGTGATAGGTTAGAGACGTGTTCAGGCATCGTTAAGCATAGGAGTTGTCATTATTTGTCAGCATTACATTCCGGGACTCACGCGGTTCTTCCATGTATCATCGGTATATAGAATGGCCTTTCACGTACCCTTGAGGTATATAGAAAGGTACTTCACGTACTGGATTGTATATCGAAAGGCCTCTTGTGTATAGTTATCCATTAGATAGCACTACTACGGATTCAAGCTCCACCTTGAGTATATCGGGAGACCCCACTAGGATACCTTATCCATCTGAGAAAATCCCTTTGGCCGTCTTGTTTGGAGCCATACACCAAAAACAACATTCGGGGAGATTACTACGTACGTACCCTTGAGGTATATCGTGAGTGGTGCCTTCTTGACAATCCTAGTGAGAGACCTGACTTACGAACTCCTCCTGTCATTTTAAGTCTACTTGTTTTGACCTATAGTTTGTGTAGGGAAGTATTTTGGTGTGTTTTCTATATTTTCAGACCCTAGGTTAGATAGGAATTGTACAAACTGGATGAGTTAAGACAGTCCAGAAAAGTACGAGGCTTGCCACCTAATTTTATTCCTGGTTCAAGAGAAAATCCTATGGAAGCTATCGACCAAGGAGCTGCTACCACCTCCCATGTAGGAGATAATGTGGTTATGGAAAGTGGAGTACCATATTCTTCACACTCGCCTCCCTTGGTCCAACAACCTTCCTGAGAAGATTCATCGTTCCATTATCCCATGGAAGGACGTGTTGATGATGTTGCTCACCCAGGATTTGGTCCCAATGCTTCATTTTGGGAAACCCCTGTAGGTTAAGCCATTATTCATTTGGCACCCATGGAATCTCTTTCGAAATTGAAGAAGAACGTAGGAAATACCATTCTTCCATTCTCTGCATGAAGGAGATCGATAGGAAGATAAATGACATCTTAGGTCCAACACTACCAAGGTCCACATCTGTTCCTACGAGATATCATTCACTCACTGAATCTATGAGACCCATTGAGCCAATTATAGATCATCCATTGAAACCCCGCAACCCAGTTCAAGATACCACCCCTATCACCTGTCATGTTATGTCTATCCCTAATCTTCATAGGTCTTCTACACCTAAGATTCAACCTTCAATTCATGTTTCGTCAGTACCTTCTAATGTCGGGGGGCAACCCATGGCACAACCTATGTTATCTGACACCGGGATTGTTGCTAGTCAAAGACAGACCTCTAACATAGAACCATCTATAGTTTATGTCCCTCCCACCCATACTAATGTGGTAAATCCGCCATCTAGTTCAGGTCAGCCCTTGGGGGCACAACCTGTTATCGTTCAGTCTTATGGACTTTATGGTTATCAAATACCTGTATGTAATCATCCATCTAATCCTACAGGAATGCCTTTTGCTGGAATTCCATACCCTAGTAACACTTTTACGCCATGGGGGCAACCCAACTGGTCTTACATGCCAGCTATGGGAGGGATACCTATACATGCTGTGGGAGGTGTGGGAGGACCACCTGTTGCAGCTGCAACAGTTTTCCTAAATTTCTAAAAAAAATTTGGACCCTCCTTTGCTTTGGATTAGTTCAGTCCTTTTCTTGTTTTCATCCTTTTGAGTTCAACTTATGGATTTCGAGGTACCTTCATGGAATTTGAGTGCTTTCACTTAGCTGGTTTCTCATCGTTTTCATGTTTTCATTTTGAATTGAGCTTCTACTTGTTTTTTGCATAACCCTTAAAGTGTTCATTGCAAAATATTCTTGGGTCGGGAGTTTTCTTCTTTGACCGATCCGCCGCTGCGGGTGCTTTTCAGCTCATCTTTATGTTTTCTGCCCCGCCGTTGCGGGCGGCTTCCGAAACTTCATTTTCGTTCTTTGCCCCGCCGTTGCGGGTGGCTTTCGAAACCTGACCTTTGTTTCTCGCCCCGCC
>LPNX010047024.1:449426-515763 GCA_001517045.1 Pseudotsuga menziesii
GTCACTTAGGCAACCCTAGGTTTTAGGGTGGTTACCATAATAAAACATAAAATAAAGTTGAGTACACTTAGAGTAGTGTATCAAAGGTCATGTTGTCACATAATAATAAAACAATAAAAGTAATAAGGTTAATTAATCATACCAAAGGTGGTCAAGGTTCCACACACAATAAGGGCGCTAGTACCAAATAGAATATGAAGGACCATAAGTCAACAAAAGGGGTTACAACAATATGGTAAGGAAATACCCATACCCATAAGACCAAGGTGTACCGTAAAGGTGGAAAAACTACCCATTTTACCCATTGGACCAACAAGACCAATGACTTTAATCTTTTCTCTCTCTCAATTTATATTGTCACATATAATTGTATCATCATTGTATAAGTAGAATTAAATAACAAATGTAGATCTAAAAACGTATTGTTGTAATAAATTCATACACAATTTTCATCTCTTTCTACTTTAACGCTCCACTAGTCACTACATTTAAGTTGGTCCTTGATATGAGTTATCAATTCCAATGTAAAGAACATAAAAAGTAAAAAAATTACAATGAATTTTAACTAATGAATAGTAATTAAAGAACAATAATAATGATAGATAGATATGGTTTGGATCTGCCTTTTACTCAGACATTTTGAGTCAGATCTTGTCACTGTAAGGAAAAGTTGTCAGAAGACATACCTTGAGAGAGAGAAAGAGAGATATTTAGAGTGTTGATGGTTTAGGTTCACATTTAATGGTTGGAGATCACGGTTCACAATTCACAACACAATTCTAGAATCCCTAGAAGATGTACCATATGACCTTTGGTACCCTACTTTAAGTGTACTCAACTTTACAACAAAACTAACCCAATGCATCCAACAAATATCATATCTATGCTTCTTTCATGCCAAGATACTCCAAGAAAGAAGTTATGAACATAATATATAAACTTGGCATGTCTTCTAGAATGGTAACTTAGGAAACCCTAGGTTTTAGGGTGGTTACCATAATAAAACATAAAATAAAGTTGAGTACGCTTAAATTAGGGTACCAAAGGTCATGTGGTCACATAATAATAAAACAATAAAAGCAATAGGGTTAAGTAATCATACCAAAGGTGGTCAAGGTATCACACACAATAAGGGCGTTGTGACCAAATAGAAGATGAAGCACCATATGTCAACAAAAGGGGTCACAACAATATGCCAGGAAACCCCCATACCCACAAGACCAAGGTGTACCATAAAGGTGGACAAACAACCCATTTTACCCATAGGGACGACAAGACCAATGAATTTAATCTATTCTCTCTCTCAAGTTATATTGTCACATATATTTTTATCATCATTGTATAAGCATAAGTAAATAACAAACGCAGATCTAAAAAAGTATTTTTGTAATAAATTCATACATAATTTTCATCTCTTTCAACTTTAACACTCCACTGGTCACTACGTTAAAGTTGGTCCTTGATATTAGTTATCAATTCCAATTTATAGAACATAAATAGTCAAAAAATTACAATAAAGTTTAACTAATGAACATAATACATAAACTTGGCATGTCTTCTAGAGAGGTCCTAGTTCAAGTACAATGAACACACACATGGTCACATCCCACCACGGGATGCATTCAAGAGTCATAGATCAGGTCTGAACAAACCCTAAGGTTAACTGACTAGCAGAACCTCGATACGTTGCATGGAAATTGTGATAAGTTTCACCACAAAATTGAAACATTATTTACTTGACTACAGTTGGTTGCATTTATAAATTAATGTATGAGGTGATATGTTCTCACAGTGTATAATAATCATTTGCCTCGTAATATGGTAAAACATGCATACAATATCACACAGCCACAAATACTGTACATTGTGAGAATATATCATGACATACACTGTAATTAACCACTTGCACAAATATTCTTTCTCTTTACTGAGAGACATGCATCCAATGATTTAATCTTTGTCATGAATATTTGATGAGGAAAAATATAAATAATCAGAGTCATTGCATTTACCACTAGTCATTAGTTGCATTCTTGTTGGGCAAGTTAATTGTATAATGAAATAAACAACTGAAATTTCCAAAACATAAATTGCCAACTCGAGGAAGTATTTTATTTCAAAGCTATTTTGTAAGATCTATGCAAGCACAATTTATACCTGACAATGTTGATCTATTGGTATGAAATCGAAGCTCTTTGTAAATTAGATCACACCTTCTTAGAAATAAATCAAACCTCAAACCTATTCATAAAATCACTCTATAAATCTAATCATTCTTCAAACAAAATCAACTCTTATGAAGCAAAATCTAATTACATAAATCTAAAAGAAACACTATGTTGGTCAACGATCTATCAAAACGAATTAACATAAAAACAACTATGATAAATGTAATAAATGAAAGCATGATCTAAATAATAAACAAATTCACACACTTACAATCAACACTACCAGCATCTGCTCAGGGAAGAGGGCCCTTCCTCCACTGAACAGAGCTGGATCTCCACAATGAAGTTCTACAACTCCAAAATTAAGAAACTTCCAACATGTATTATCAGAATGAAATTATTACAACAGAGTCTGGATCAAATTCAATAGCATAACATTAATTTCTCTCCTCTCCCCCTCTCTCATGAGATTGATTACTTATTTATAGATAACAATCCTTCATAAGGATAAGGAACCGAATTCCCAACTTGGGATTTGTTTTAACAAATTTTCTGATCTGAGACACAGTCACAACTGCAAATCTGAGAATTACATGTTTAGAGAACTAGTTGTACATCTCAAACCATGGATTAAGTTTTGGCTATTTTCTCGAGATTCGGGTAATTGAGGTCGTTACGCACAAAACCAATGTTCCGTATATTTGAGATTATGCTCCTTATGTCTTCAAATCGAAACACAAATACATGTTTTCTTTTCTAGCATGTGTTTTTGGTTAGGCCGTTTGTTCATGAGCTAGAGGCTGCTATTTTGGAATTGGGTATGAATTGAAATCACAAATCCACATAATCAATCCTACGAATTAAACCATGTTGTGAATCTCCATGTGGACATGTGGTAGCATGCCGACTTTGGATGCTTGAACCATGAGTGCCACTGCTGTTAATATGAAAATTTACTCCACAAACCATCATTAGTAAAATTATGCATAATAGTCTTCAATTCATAAAAAATAAAAGAAAATATGCATTATTAACCACTAAAGAATCAATGGGAGTAATATGGTATTTTACGGGAAGTTACAGAAAATGGATGGAAAATGGAATGATAAATGGATAATAATCGGAAGAAGAGGGATGCAATATATGTCGATAAGTGATGAAAATATGGACAAATCTGTGACCCAACATCTCCCCCAAAGTGAACTTGTTGCATGTCCTCATGCAACCCAAAACCTATGTAGCATCCAAACTATAAGGACACTATCAATTGTGGCTTTCATTTTACCATGCATAGTGACCAAAACCACTCTACTTTCCCACTGATGATGCTAATGGAATATGATGCTTCTTTCCAAATAATACTTGAAACTTCTTCAAATAGTGATTGTTGCATTTCTCCTTCAAAAGTAGCCCTCAAGTGATTTCTAGCAATTCTGGTGCAGTTCCAACAATTAGTGAAATGTTTAGCGGAGAAATTTAGCAGAGTTTCAACCATTTAGCAGGAAATTTAGCAGAGTTTCAGCTATTTTTTGGCCTCTTTCTCTTCCTCATCTCGACTCACAGTACAACAACAACACAATACGAACAAGACACCAAAAGACATCAGCCCAATAGGGCAAGCTCAGTCAGAAACGCTCGCGAGGCAGGCACAAGATCACCCGAGATAACTTAATGTGTAACTACTAGAACAATGTTTCTACAGTTGGTGAGGGAATATAGTCCTTTGGTGCATGAACAAGATGCTCAACAAAGATAGGAGTATGGAATTTGTTACTGTGGGATAGGGTTACAACTAGGTGTCATTGCACATATGCAACATGACCTTGTCCTTCCTTTAACAACTAGCGTAACTATGTGACACGGATTCCTTGGAAATAATGAACAATGCACAATTTATATTATGACTTAGAAGATTAACCATAAACTCATACATACATGCTAACAAGGCCTTAAACATTCATTCATTCACTGATGGTCCTACTATGACATACATTAACAGCAACTGTAATTGTAATAATCCAAGGTAAACAAACATTCACATAAACATTCACCATTCAACAAGATTCATCCACATGACACAAGAAATTAACGTGGAAACCCATCTGGGAAAAACCACCAAGGTGCTCTTCATTTGGCAAGAGAAATATGTATAGCACCTTCCAGTTTGTGACCTGCAGAATGTTCTTAAGAAATGTCTTTCTAAAACAATCTTCTTACTCTCATGCTCTCTGGTTTATTGCTTCTATCTACTCCCATTGATCAGCACACATCCTAGATTGAATCTTCTACTTCATTAGCGATATACGCACTTAGCTGCAAGATCCATGGCTCAACAGCCTTCTACTAGACTCCTCTTCTAAGCCAACAATGAACTACTAACTGACTCTAACTTATTGAATGAACGAACCCTTATACAAAGCGGGTTCTTCCTACTTATAGTATTTACAAGATCATGTAGGGTCGACTGAGTACAACTCAGTTATTACAAACTCAAGTAGCTACAAAATATATCTATTACATTAAATGTCATCTCATACCTAGCCGTGAAAGTCCTGCAATGTATTAACCATAGAATTAACTAGCCGCAGAAACATCTTTCAGCTCGTCTGTACTAGTCATAACTAGCCGCAAAAAAGTCTTTCCATCTTCTGTTGGTTTGTCCTTCTACAGTCTTCCTTGACTTTCATCTGTCTCGCTTTAACTCTTCTACCTGCCTCTTCCGCCAACTCTGGATGTGGTTTTCCTCGTCGCAACAACCCTATCATAGCTTCCTCTGCTCTTCACCTCCTTTCTATCCTTATCCTAACTTTATCCATTATGCACATGTTTTATCTTTCTTGCACGGGTTCATTTGTTTCCTTCTTGACCTACTTTTCCCCTATCACACGCACACTTTTCCTCCTTTTCTTACGCATCAGATTTTTCCTTGTGCACTTTTCCTGGCCCAATAGGCCCCCAACACTCACATGTGGCTCATCCTTAGCCATGAAGAAAAAATGGATATCTCCGCAAAAATGTGAATGCTCACAACTTAAGCCTCCAGCTTGGGCTGCGGCCCAGGCTATGCGGCAGGACCAACCTTGTCCTGAAATTCCTTCAACATTTTTTCACTTTAGAAACTTCCGTTGTTACTTCCTTTGCCTATGCGGCCAATTGCTCCACCCGGTCAGAATTTATATGTTCTAATGGTCCTACCTCTAGAGATTGTGCAATGTGTTGAAGTTTCTGCTGCATAGGCTGAATAAGGCCTGTGATTCACGTAGCTTTCGACTGGTGCACCTCCACTTCCGCTTCCCTAGTCCACTCTTGGTCACGGAGAGCTTGGAATTCCTATTGCAACTGCTTGATCTCAGCGATATTCGTAACCTTTTGCTTAAATGGAAATTTCTTCATGTCTGCCTTTTCCGCGGTGATTTTCTCCTCATCTTGCCCCACGTTTTCCTTGATCTTTTCTCTAGTCTCATCTTCCAGAAGCGCTTCCCATATTATGGAAATGGCTTCAACTTCCTTAGTGCAGAGTTTTTCTCCTTCACTTATCTTCCCAACAGCCTCAGATGTTGCTTTGTTGTGTTCCTCAAGCACCTCAGGAGGTGTGTTTGGTACCTGCTTAGCCTGAAGCTCCTCAACCTACATCTTCAGTTCCACTGCAATCCATGATTACCGGGAAACCTTGACAACTAAATCTTCATCTTCCTAGCTCGCTTCTAGTGGAAACTCCGTGACTGTGCCTTTAATGGGTTCAGCAAGTGCAATGCGGATTTTCTCATGCTCCAAAATTTCTTGTTCTTTTTATTTTAGAAGGATCTTGCGCTACTTGGACTTCCTTTGCTGTTTTGTTTCTTGATATGCAACAGCATTCTCCCGAAGCCATATTTCAGTCGCAGTTTCCTATTGTAGCTCGTAGACTTCACCCAAGGTGATATTTTAGAAGTCAATATGAAATGTGTCAAACTCTTTGACAACATCATCAAACGCACCCATCCATGCCCCTGTCTCCATTGCACCCCTGTGGATTTCTAGTTTGACTGGCGGCACTAGCTCTGGTGTGACTAACGAGAAAATGGGATCCATGCCATATGTTCTAGCCTCAAAATTGGATTTTACCTCGTTAATGGCCTCTATGAGCTTATTAAGGTGCTCCTCAACTTGACCAGCCATGTTTTCCTACTGCGTATTTAGAATCTCAAGGATTTTCTTATCAACCTTGGCTACAGCGTCTACTAGCGCACGAATATCATCATCTATCAATGTGTCTATGTTAGTCATTTTTCTAGATTTTCTCTTTTTGTGTTGTGGCCCACGCTATTGTTTCTATTCTTGTTGATAGTTGTGGATGTCCTCTTCAGTAGGTGTATGTTCTCCATCGCCTCGATCGAAGCCACCATCATCGCTGCCGTCATCTTTTCCTTATTGAGACTAATTGTCTTAACTGTCACCTCCATCATTTCCTTGGAAATTATCTTGGCCATTTCCTTGGTTAAGTGGTGGGTCTTCATGGTCTCTTCCTTCTCCTATTGGATCTGCTACTGGGTCACGCCATTCAGTAGGCCACTCCTTGATAATTGCATCTACATTATCATCAGTAATCATAAACATTTCCCGGTACGCTTGCTCGACCAAGTACTCATTCTTTGGTTCCAAAAACATGTTATGTGCACTTGCCTAGAAATTTATGAAGGCTGCGTATTTGTGCACCATCGCAGCCCGTATTCTATGGGTTCACCTGATAACATCACATAGTGCCTCGTCATGCAGAAAAAAAATCGATGTTATTATCCATCTGGCGGATCTTGTCTTTCTTATTTTCCCATAGGTTTTGACACTTTGTGCTAAGGAAAAGTACTGGGACATCCATTGGTTCGTAGGCCGATGGGTTGGACCAAAGAATGAATGAGATGAGGATGAGCAGCCAGGAGTAGTGAAAGTTGACCTTCCGGTCCTCCTGTGCCTATGCTGCATCATCTATCAGTTCATTGAGCAAGAACTGCAACCAGTTAAAAGTCACACCTGTTGGGCATTGTTATGCAAGCTATATTGCTCCAATGGTGCATTCGTTTGGCCTCATCTTGTGCAACAGCTTGCATGACAGGATCCTTGTGATGAAATGCACTTTATTGTCTACAATAGGGGGAATCAGGAATCCCCTACCTATGCATTGAAGCTTATAATTCTGCTTCATCTTGCTGGTGTCCATGTTCTAGGGCAAGTATGATGTGGGATCGTGTCTAGTCTTTGAGAGACCTGTGATTGATGAGATAAGCTCGATGTTGTAGGGTCAAATGAGCCATAGGAATCCTCTGTGGAAATATCCCAGGATTTTTTTCACATATGTATTGGCCTGTAGGCTACAGCCAAAGTGGGACATGAACAACAAGTTCAACAATGCCACATGGTCGATGCCAGCAGCCCACTTCATCAGCTTTAGGAGCTGGGGATCCATCGACCCAGCTTGAACTGTAATCATGTAGTTCTTTCTTTCCAATCCCAGCTGCTGGAGAGTGTCAACATATTTGAATGCCAACTTGGAAATATTTGGAAATATATCCATCAGTAGGGGTTCACTATCAAGGATTCTGGGTGTTGCTAGAAATGTGCATGCTTTCTTTGGAAGCGACACCTCCTCCGCATCGGCTCTCCTTGGATAGACATAGTACAAAAAAATTTCTTCTTCCTCCTTAGCATCCGGGTCTCTGTGGGGTGGTGAGTCCTCCCCCATCAATTCTTCCTCCAGCAAGTCCTCCTCCATCAAGTTGTCCTTAGGGTTATCCACAACAGCCTTCACTTTTCGTTTCCTTGACATTCCCGGCCTGGATGACTCTCCAAACACTCTCTCCCCATCCTTCCTGAGAGGTACAGTTGGTTGTGTACCTACAATTGGTGGATTTTGTATAGGGTTCATCATAGGGCATGAATCAGGGGATGGAACAGGGGCTGTACTGGCCACAAGAATAGGCTTCTTTCTCGCTCGCATCATCAGGTCCAGTTCTGGTTATTTTTTAGGTTGTTGTACCTTAGGCGATTCTATCTCCTCTTCAATTGGACATCTCTAGGTGACAGTCATGTCAGAGATCTCACTTGCATTGGAAATATCTATTACCATGGGTTTCGACTCTCTCTCTGCTGCAGGCTTTGGTTCTGTGAACTCTTAGCTCTGGTTTTCTCATGCTCTCTCTATGTGCGTAAAAGAATGCTTAATGGTGAAGACTTGTATTTATACTCTCCTATGTGTCCTACAGTCGTCATTCGATGGGAGGTCAAGGTCTAATCGATCACATGGGATTCTCAGTCGATGCATTCCTTTATTAACTCGGCTACTTGAGTGTTGCGTTGTACTTGTCAGCGCAGTTATGGCAATTATGACGAACAAGGTTGATGGGACCAAAACTCACATCATCATTCTCCTAGTATCTCATTGAATTAATGATGCTTAGCTGTCATAATCACCTCAATATTTTCCAGATATTCTCACTTTTAATATCGGCCAGCTTGTCATTCCCGCTTTTTCATGCGCTTTGGCTAGTTCTGCCACAGACGTGCGACATAATAGTTTCCCTATGTTCTCTCTTGCTTCTTCTTCTTTTATTTTTTTAAAGCGCAGCATGACTTTATCCATTCATGTTGGGACCATTATATTAAGGCTTCAGGGGACTTCCATTCACCAGTTCGCACTCAATTCCAAGAAATGTATTTTTTGCGCACCATTTGGTGTTCTATTGGGTCACGTCGTATGTTGCGACGGTATTTTGTTTGACCCAACAAAAGTTATGATTATTCTTGATTTACCACCACCTACATCAGTCACACAACTCAGATCAGTGCTAGGACATACATGCTACTACCGGAATTTCATCAGATGGTATGCATAGATCACTGCACCTATGGAGAAACTGCTGAAGAAAGATGCAAAGTTTCAATGGACACCAGATTTCCATGAAATATTGGACAAATTAAAGAACAATATGGCCACTACACCAATACTTGTGTTCACAAACTAGAAGAAGGAATTCCAGGTTCATGTCGACGCATCGTCTGTCACGCTCGGCATAGTCTTGACACAACCAGGAGAGGATGTGCTTGACTACCCTATTGCTTTTTCTAGCAGAAAAATGTCAACAAAAGAAAATAACTACATGATGAGGGAAATAGAATACCTCACCATGTTTTATGCACTCCAAAATTTTAGACATTATTTGTTGCGTGGACATTTCCAAATGTAAATTGATCAATCCACTCGACTACTTCTCTTCTCTAGAAATTTGTCTGCTTTCTTTCCAATCTTGACAGCCAGTCATGCAGCATAATGGGAAACTCTGCAAAGAATATCTCATGAATATCAGAATATATGTACTCATCCACCTAGTCTTTTGTTCCCAACTGTGATCCTACGCTCTCCTCTTTCACAAATGCTACCATCTTAGAATCCATCCAATCCTCTATTTCGTTCTTTGTCAGATGCCACAACATTTCCCTTGACTCAAATGATTAACGCTCCTGACAATGGAACCATTTGTTGGCCTATTTCTCTTCCTTGTCTTGAACGGCGATTCAACAACAACAAAATTGCAACAAGACACCAAAAGACATCGGCCCGACAGAGCAAGCTCAATTGGCAACTCTCGTGAGGAAGGCGCGGTCTCACCTGAGATATCTTAACATGTAACTTCTAGAACTATGTTTCCATAGTTTGCGAGGGAATATAGTCCCTTGGCATGCAGTTAAGGTGCTTGACAGAGATAGGAGGATGGAGCGTGTTACTGTGTGACAGGGTTACAACTAGGTGTCACTGCATGCACACAACACGACCTTGTACTTACTTTAACAACTGGCACAACTGTGTGACGTAGCTTATTCCTCAGAAATAATGAATAGTGCACAATTTATATTATAACTTAGCAGATTAACCATAAACTCATACATACATGATAACAAGGCCTTAAACATTCATTCATTCACTGATGGTCCTACTGCGACATACATTCACAACAACTGTAACTGTAATAATGCAAGGTAAACAAACATTCACATAAACATTCACCATTCAACAACATTCATCCACGTGACACAAGAAATTAACATGGAAACCCATCTGGGAAAAACCACCAAGGTTCTCTTCATATAGCATGAGAAATGTGTATAGCACCTTGTAGTCTGTGACATGCAGACTATTCTTAATATATGTCCTTTTGACTCAATCTTCTTGCTCTCATGCTCTCTGGTTTATTGCTTCTATCTACTCCTACTGATCCACAAAAACCTTGGATCGACTCTTCTACTTTACTTACTATCTACGCACTCAGCTGCAAGATCCATGGCTCAATAGCCTTCTACTAGACTCCTCTTCTGAGTCAATAATGAACTACTAACTGACTCTAACTTACTGAATGAACGAACCCTTATACGAAGCGGGTTCTTCCTACTTATAGTATTTACAAGACCACACAGGTTCAACTGAGTACAGCTCAGTTATTACAGACTCAAGAAGCTACAAAATATCTCTGTTACATTAAATGTCAGCCCATACCTAGTCGTGAAATTCCTGCAATGTATTAACCATAGCCTTAACTAGCCACAAAAACGTTTTTCAGCTCATCTATACTAGTCATAACTAGCCACAAAATTGTCCTTCCATCTTTTGTTGGTTCGTCCTTCTACAATATTCTTTAACTTTATTATATCCTACTTTAACTCTTCTACCTTCCTCTTCCCTTGAATCTGGATGTGCTTTTCCCCGTCACACCAACCCTGTCTTAGTTTCCTCTATTATGTGCTTCCTTTCTATCCTTATCCTGCCTTTCTCTATTGCGCACATGTTTTATCTTGCTTGAGTCGGTTTATTTGTTATCTTGCATGCACACTTTTCCTCCTTTTCTTGCGTGTTAGATTCTTTCTTGTGCACTTTTCCTGGCCCAACACCATTTAGCAGAAAATTTAGCGGAGTTGCAGCCATTTAGCGAAAACTTTAATGGATTTTCAACCATTTAGCGGAGTTGCAGCCATTTAGCGAAGAATATAGCAAGGTTTCAGTCATTTAGAGGATAATTTAGCAGAAAATTTATCGGAGTTGCAGCAAGAGAACGCTAAATTTAGCAAAGTTTCAGCAAAAGAGCGCTAAATTTAGCGAAGTTTCAACAAATAGAACATAAAAATTTTGAAGCCATTTTCTCCCAAATGATGAACTGGGTTTGGCTGAAATTTTGCAGGTAAGGTTTTACTAGTCCAATGAATCTCCACACCAAACATTAGAAATACCCACATCACGAATTTTGAGAAAAATTCAAATTGGATATAGGTTATGATGTCCATTTTCTCGAAAATTGTGCAACATATTTTTTTTCCTGAAACTTGGTGATTATATTCCTCTTACCACAGTGCTTCTTCACACCAAAAATCAAATCCATCTGATGCATGGATCTCAAGATATAGAAAAAATGGTTGTAGATGATGATGGTCATTTTCTTGAAAACCGTCCATTGTATTAAGCTGAAACTTATCATATTTGTTCTTCATGATGTTATGCATTATCTATCCAAGTTGTTCTAGAATTAACTTCTCGGTCTGCAAGATATCATCAGTTCAATTTCTACATTAAATATGTAAAAATAATGTGCATGAGTAATATGGATGGAAAACAAGCAAGCATGGTAACTTCCCCTCCCCAAACCGAATAATTTCCATGTCCTCATGGAAGAGAAGATTTTTCAGCGAAGTTGGAAATAACCATCTCCCCCAAACTTAACATTATGTCATTCTCAAATAATATAGACTGAGCATAATGTATAATTCAAATTATAGTAGAGGATTTGTAGTGCCAAAGTGCACAAAAAAAGAACCAATTCCCAAATATGAAAACAATGTTGATTCTTGAGGTCCATGATGATCCATATGTGGGGGCTCTAGATTGGTCTTTGTTCACATCAACTTTGAATATGTAAACCAATTCATGCATCAAATACCTTCAAATTAATTACCACAAACCTCACTGCCTTTATGTGTGCCCACTGCTTCATTTTAGACTTTGCTCTTTCAAGTATGTAAGGCCACATCCATGCCAACAAATATTTAGATCCATTATTGCAGACATGCCAAGCATGAACAAAAGGTATTGAATACCACTTATGAATCAAATTGTGACACAAATATGTTTAAATCTACCCATCCCATTTACCATATCCATTTTAAGATTAATGACAAAAAAATGTTTCCAAATAATGTATGTTAATGCCGTTGTATATATGGCTCTAAATATGTTGCCTCAAAATTTAGGAAAATAGTAGTAGGATAGGATAAAAATTACATGGTTTCTCTGCTATCGTGTATTATGTTTCTCTCAATAAACTTTTTAATGTCATGGTGGCTTGATTATAGTCCTGGAAGTTCCATCAACATGCTTTTTTAAGCCTACATTTTATCTTTTCTTGGTTTTCTTTAAATCATGAATGTGTTGCTTTTTACAGCTACCCTTTGTTTCACAATCTCAATTTTAATTACAGCCATATGAATTCCCTGCTACTATTATTGTAACATGTCATGATCCAAGCAACTACTCCATGTTAATATTGTAATATACTAGAGGTTTTGAGCCTGTTAAATATCAAGTTTATGTTGTCCTCATATGCCCCATGTGACAAGTTGCTACAGGAATGCAGAGATCATATTTGTTTGGGTAGTGAAAGCATTTGTCAAATGTCTTCCATATATTTCCTTCTAAGACTGTAGTAGCATGCTAAAGTCTGATTATACAATGGAAATATTGAATAAAATATGGGCAACATGTGGATGGAAATGTAGACAAACATAAATCAAGCAAGGAAGATATTGTGCTGGAGATGGCATTTAGAGAATGTTGTATAGTAGAGGATGTTTTGGATTCTTTATTTTTCCTAGGATATACCTTCACTTTCTGAGATGAAACAACAAAAAAACTAGAGATAGAAGGCTAAATGTGAATTATGAAGCCACAGACTTGTTGTGGTGCCTTCAAAAATACTCTACTACCATGTCCAGCAATCTTCCCATGCATCCCTTATTTAACTCTTTACGCTTTGTTAGCACCATTTTTGGGCTAAATAGTTGGCAAGGGATTTGGCCAGTAAATGGAGGAATAAGATATGAAAAATTTCATATCATAATACCTTAAAGAATGTTGATGAGGTTCTGCAGATGTTTGAAGGGACATCTATGGACTAGAAATGCCAAATACTTAAAAGATTCTGATTTTTTACCTTGAAAATGCATGTAAATGAAGAAATCCACTCCTAGTTGAAAGATGATAGGGAATGGATGGCCTGGATAAACAACAGACAATATCAAAGGCCAAAAAAAATTACCTCCAAAGGAAAGTCAAGAGCGAAAGAGAGAAAGAGGTAAAATCTTGGTTGTACAAAGTAGTAAATCCGACTTCTGTTTTCTGCAGTTCAAGATCTACAGTCCAAAAGAATTTCCATGCAAATCAACGACCCAGAAAAAGGGGGAAGTTAAAAGGCGGACACATAAGGGAGGAAGCAGAAAGGGCCAAAATTTGGTCGTAAAGTTTGAAGTTTCGCCTTCCTCTTCCCGCAAGATCGACGATACAGAAATCTCCCGCACAGATCAACGGTGCGGAAATAAAAAGGCGGAGAGGGAAAAAGCGAAAAGCGGAAAACATAAGAATTTGGTCATGAAAATTTGAAGTTCTGAATTCCGCGCTCTGCCAGATCGACGGTCTGGAAAGTTTACGCGAAGATCAATGGTTCGGAAGGGAGCAAAAAGGTGGAAACAGAACAATTTGGTCGCAAAAGGTTTGGACTTCTTCCTTCCACGATCCACAGGATCGACGATCCAAAAAGTTCCTATATAGATCAACAATCTGGAAAGATGAGGGGCAGAAATCGAAAAGAGGAAATACCAAAGTATTTTGTCGTGAAAGTTGAAATCTCACTTCCTGTGATCCACAATATCTACATTTCAAGGGAATCCCACATAGATCAACGATGCGGAAAGGAATGAGAAAGCAGAAGGAGGAAACATAAAATTTAGTATTGTAAAAGAAGAGATCTCGAATTTTTTTTCCGCAACCCACAAACTTGATCTCAAATCAACGAATGAGAATGAATCCTATGGATATCAATGGTGCAGAAAGAAAAGAGCGGAAAGGAAAAACATTTGAAAGTGGAAGACACAGGATTTTGGTTGAGGAAAAGTAGAATCCCTCTTTATGCAGACCTCAGATCAACGGTTGGGAAGATATCTATCTAATATCGACAGTGTGGAAAAGAGGAACATGTGCACAAGGTAAGGATACTTCCCGATTGTAATGTCCTCGACCCTTCTATCGACAAAGAGGATGCTACCATAGCATTATCTATCCGGGCAACTAGCACCATGAACATACACATAAAAATTGAAATATGCCTTGAAGTAAAACATGCATACATTGTTACCATACAGCAGAAGAAAAACCATACATTCAAGCATTTAGCATGTTCATAATTTTTGTTGAACAACAAATACAATTTGCAGAGATGATATAGTCAATAATACTTATCTTATGAAGAATTTATCCCACAACCAGCTACGTCGTTGCAACATTCCACCCAACCATAGGCTAGTGTGCTCCTTAATCTCTCAGCAACACTGCCATCCCTAAGTTGGGCATGATTCCCCAAGGAATAAGGAACTAAGCAGGCTCACACATAGCCAAATATACACAAATTAGCCAAGCCAACACAATTGGGTTCATCAGGCCATCGGGGAGCTGGGAAAAGTTGAATGCTAAGCTGTGGGCTCACTAAAGAGCTAAGGACACCTACACTATAACTAGCCTAACTTATAGGACACCCACACACACCAAATACAAGGAATCAGTCCCTTCTCTGCTGCACAATCCCTCAGGCCTTGACTTCCCTTCCATTTCTATTCAAGGGTTGTGGAGAACAAATCCAGCCCTCTAGCTCTGTCTATGAGGCTCCCAAACACACCAGGTTTTTCAAGCATACCAAGCCTTCATTCCCACTCCAATACATTCCAAATACCAACCACTGTATACACACAGAAAAACAAGCAATTCACAGCTCTGGGGAAGAAAATCAAACACTACAGAACAAACTGAGGTCACAATTTGGGTAATACATAGCTCTAACTGGGAAATTCGATTCCTGAGTCATTCCTGGCCCTATCATGGCCAAAACGACTCAATAAGAACCCACAACAACCCAAAAATGAAAATGAACCCACAGTAAACCAAAATCATGGGGAAACCAACAACGATTTCTCAGTTGCGTGAGGAAGGAAAAACAACCCGCGTGGAGGTGAATTCACACAGTGAGACCCACAATGAAGAGAAATACACACAAAAAAATCCCCCAACCATGAAATTCACACACACAGCAAAATCATGCACGTGAGGCCGCTCTCCCAGCTCTCTACGTGAGTAGAATTCCAAAACCTGTGCGTGAGGAGAAGAACCCTGTCTCTGCATGAGAATAGGAAAGAATGGAAGAATGCCCACGTGAGGGTGAATGAATCTGTTGGTGGAGTGTGCATGTGGGGTCAGTCTTGCCACACACCACTGCCCAGTAATAACTTCCCAACTAACTTCAGAGGTTTTTAATTTGGTAGTTGACTGATTGAAACAAGGGAAGGTGAGTAAGTCAAAAGGGTGGGTGAAAACTAAATGGGTTTAACAGCTGACACTTGGATTTTCCCATTGGCCCAAGGTTTAATAATTCCCCCTCCTTATCCTTAGGAAAATCATGCCCTTTTCATCATGTTTGCATTGACATAGTTGGTTGGGGTTTATTTTAATTAAAATGCATATTTACATGATGCCAAAATTATAATGTGTCGGATATCACAATATACCATTGGCAATGATTTTAATCATCAAAACATTAAACTCTAAATTGATGGTGGGGTTTTTGTCTTTAGCTCCATACCATGATTAATTACAATATATACATCATATTCATTTAATGCAAATGGGGTCAAAACCGGGGTGTTACATTCCCCTCCCCCTTCAATAGCGTTGTCCTCAATGCTTTAAAAAATTGAACAAAATGCTACACTGGCACCACCTTAGTTCTCGACAGAATTGAACAAAAATGGATGTGCTAATCGCATGGCATCCTCCAGCTCCCACGTAGCCTCTTCGGGACCGTAGTGTTCTCATTGCACCTTTACCTACCCTAAGGCTCAGTTTCGGAGAATTTTGACCTTCCTTTCGAGGATGCGCATTGGCTCGATTTGGAACTCTCCCTCGGGTTTCACATGAATCACATCCCAATTTATCACATGTTTAGGATCATGTACATATTTCTTAAGAAAATAAACATGAAAAACATTATGAGCTCTAGTGCTAGCAGGCAATGCAAGTCTATATGAAACTAGCCCTATTCTTTCAAGCACTTCAAACAGCCCACAATATCTTGGTGACAACTTGGCACAACTTCCAAGCTTCAAGGAACTCTTGTTTTCCCTCACTCTGACATAAACATGATCCCCAATGCTGAACTCCTTGTTCACCCTATGCTTATCTGCATAGATTTTCTTTCTATCCTGTGCTGCTTTCAAATTTTGCCTAATCTTTACAACCTCTTGCTCCATTTCCTTGAGCAATTCTGGACCAAGCACAACCCTATTCATGGGATTATCCCAAATCACTGGTGTGCTACACCTTCTGCCATACAAAGCTTCATATGGACTCATCCCCAAGGATGCTTGCTGTCCATTGTTATAAGCAAACTCTACCAAGTGTAAGTAATCTTCCCACTTGGTTGCTTTATCCATCACGTACATGCGAAGCATGTATTCAATCCCCTGATTAACTCTCTATGTCTGTCCATCAGTCTGAGGATGGTATGCAGTGCTGAAGTTTAGCTTCGTACCCAAATCTGCAAACAACCCCTTCCAAAAATTGGAATTGAACTTGACATCTCTGTCAAAGACTATTGCCTTAGGAAATCCATGTAATTTGAAAATCTCCTTCATGAAGATATTTGCATTATCATCAATCTTATGCGTAGACTTAACCAGTATAAAATGTGTTTCCTTTGTCAACTTGTCCACCACAACCATGATGGAATCATGTTGTCTCCAAGTCATCGGCAATCCTGTAATAAAATCCATGGAAATAANGTAACAAACCTGTGGGATGTTGATGCTCAACGTTTGCATGTCGACATTTCATGCACCTTGAAATATATTCAGCCATGTCCTTTTTTATTCCTTGCCAAAATTACTGTTTTCTGGTGGTAGCAATTGTTCCCTGGTATCCTGGGTGACCATAATACAGAGCTTGATGGATTTCATCCATAACAACTCTCCTCAACTCTGCTACATTTGGAATATAAATTTCGCCTTTATAAGTAAGGAGTCCATCTTCTTCCAATTTATATCCCTCATACCTCTTCTCAAGACTTTGTTGCTTCAATTTTTCTTTTACCTGCTCATACAATTCATCTCCAGCAGTATGATTAACAATCTACTCCCTCAAATCCGATTGGAAAATACTAAGAGATGCCACATGCATTTCCTGCACCTTCCTGCTGAGTGCATCGGCTACCTTATTCTCTTTTCCTTTTATGTGCTTGATTGCAAAATAAAACTCACATAAAAACTCTAGCCATCTCACTTGCCTAGAATTTAGTGTAGGATGATCAGTTAAATAATTCATACCACAATGGTCTTTCCTTAGCTCAATCTTCTACCCATCAAGTAATGCCTCCACATCTTGAGAGCATGTACTATGGTTGCAAGCTCTAGATCATGAGTGGGATATTTTTTCTCATGTTCCTTCAACTTTCTTGATTCATAACATATCATGTGGTTGTCTTGCATAAAGACTCCTCCAATCCCTTGTCCGCATGCATCGGTACACACCACAAAATCTTTCTCTAGGTCTGCAACCTTCAATACTGGTGCACTAGTGAGAAGATTCTTCAACTGCTGGAAGCTTTCTTCACACCTCAATGTCCATTCAAACTTTATCCACTTATTTTGCAAAGAAGTGATGGCATGTGCAACTTTGGAGAATCCTTCAATGAATCTCCTGTAGTATCCTGCAAGTCCCATAAAAGATCTTACATCTGTCGCATTTCTTGGAGTACGCAAATTCATAATGGCTTCAATCTTTTCAGGGTCCACCGATATACCCTCTTCTGAGATAATGTGACCCAAATACTGAATTCTATCTCTATAGAAGTCACACTTGCTCAGCTTTGCATACAGTTGATGCTCCCTGAGCAATTGCAATGTCAATCTCAAATGCTCTTCATGCTCTTTCTCATTCTTAGAATAAATAAGAATGTCATCAAGGAAAACAAGAACAAACTTGTCCAAATACCTACTAAAGACACTATTCATAAGGCACATGAATGTAGCTGGTGCATTTGTGAGACCAAATGGTACCACTACAAACTCATAATGTCCATACCTTCTTCTTAAGGATGTCTTATGAATTTCTTCATCCTTTATTCTCACTTGATGGTAACCAGACCTCAAGTCAAACTTGGAAAATACCCTTGCTCCCCTCATTTGATCAAAGAGTTCATCAATCCTAGGCAAAGGATATTTATTCTTCACAGTAAATTTGTTCAGCTGTCTATAATCAATACACAACCTGAGTGTACCATCTTTCTTCTATACAAACAGAACTGGTGCTCCCTAAGGAGACACACTTGGCCTGATATACTTCTTCTCCAACAACTCCTGCAGTTGCATCTTTAGTTCTAGCATTTTTTGGGTACTCATTATGTAGGATGTCATGGACACTAGTGCTGCTCCTGGCACAAGTTCAATTGTGAAATCAATGTCCCTCTTTGGAGGAAGCCCTAGAATCTCCTCAGGAAACACATCCCCGAATTCCTGTAACACCTAATAGTCCTCTAACCTGGGCATTTCATCCTCTATTGCCTCCAAAATATGATCTGTATACAACTGACAACCTTTCCTACAAAACTTCTTCAACGGCATTGTTGAAACCTGCCTTACTGAAATCACCTTTGGAATAACTTTTACCACTATTGGGTTCCCTTCTTCATCAATGCATTCAAAAGTCTTATTGTAACAGTCAAGCTTTACCCTGTGAGATTATAACCAATCCATTCCAATGAGAACATCATAGGAACCAAGTGGCAGAAAATTCAGATCCACACAAGTGACCAATCCATTCATGACCAATGGACATTTCTCTACCACTTCACTAACCTTTCTCTTAGTTCCAGTGGCTAGCTGAATTAACCAAGATTTTCTATGCTTTACTTTCTTAAAAGAACAAATCTCCACTACTCTAGGGGTAATGTAACTATGAGTAGAACCAGGGTCAATCAAAATAGAAATAGATTGCTCAACAGTCTTACCTGCAACTTCAACCACAGTTGACTGGTGATCTGCCTGGCAGTTCTCTAGTGCTACATAAATCCTAGGTACGACCCTTGCTACTTGACCCACTGTTTCTGCTTCTTGAATGTTGTAAGATGGCCTTGCACTCTCATTCTCGAGTGGACAACATCTGTGCATGTGGGGTCCTCCACATTTCCAACATTGGAGTGGTCCTCTATTATGTTGTGGATCTTTAGGCTTTTATCCTATCACTCCAACTGGCTTACTTGCAGCTTGGGATGGTTGCTTCTATTGATTCCTAAAGTTAGAAGGTTTAAAACTTTTATTTCTTTGGTCAAACTTCTCATTCTCCTTATCCTTCCATGCCTTATGGTAATCAGGTTTACCTTTGCTTTGCTCATAGCAATACTTAGCTTTCCTTATTGCTTCTTCAAGAGTTCTAGGTTCAAAAAACTCAATTTTGTCTTTGTAAGACTGAGGAAATCCACTCAGAAAATGTTGGACCTTCACTTTTTCATATTTGATGTACCTGACATACCTTAACAATTCTAAGAACTTATTTGCATGCTCTTCCATGGTCTACTATCCCAATCTCAACTCATGGAACTCCCTAATCTTGTCATCATAATACCTGTCAAAGAGGTATTTCTGCTTGAAATACTTCTTGAATTGTTTCCACTTAAGTCTCCTTTCACTGATCCTCTTTACTTGCTTGAAGTGCTCCCACCAAATGGATACTCTTCCATTCATATTGAATATGGCAACCCTTTCCTTCATGTTTCTTGAATAATCCTAAACTTGGAAGTACTTCTTTATCCCAAGAAACCAAGCTTCATCCTCTTGTCCAGTCTTTACCTCACCGTCAAATGTAGGAGGTTTAGCCTTCTTAAATTCATCCCGAGAGAGATCCCTATGGTGCTTATTTCTCTTTCCCTTATGAGAAGAAGAGCTTGAATCCCCACTGGATTCTTCTGAGTCAAATGAGCTACTAGAATTCCTTCTTCTTCTCTTGATACTGCTCTTACTGCCTTCTGGTTTTACTGTACCCTGTCCAAATTCTATTTTTCTTTGCAAGTCTGTCAAACTCTGCAACATAGAAGCATTCAACTGATGCTACTCTTCCTGGGCTTTAATCAAGCTTCTCATGGTGGCTGCAATATCTGGTGGTGTCTCTTGGAATATCCTTCCATTAGACTCTATGTCATCATTTCCAACTCGGACATTTTCTCCCATGGCATCTTGCGCACGCTCGTAGGAATCTCGAGCATCATATCCGTCATGGGTTCTCATGGCTGAACCACAACTTACCTTACCAAAGAGCACTACCTGGAATACTGCCCTTGAAGGTGACTATGATTCTGCAAAATGTGTTAGTAACACAACCATTAGTTGCATATCATTTACATCAATCATAAATCACTTACCTTGACTGGGAAACATCATAATAACAATTTCAAATGGGCCATTTTTTTCTTTTTTCTTTTTTTACAAGAACAACTATCCTTTTCGGCCCTATGAAATCCACTGGAATCCCTCTTTTCCACCGAGAAATTCCACTGAAAACCTGCTGAAAATCCCACTGAAAAACTCAGATTTTTTTTTGTCATATCGGATCGCTTCCCAACTAGCCATCCGATGTATTTGGTCACTAGTTGACAATGCTTCCAATGCCTTATCAGATCCATCTTCATCTATCTTCTGGTGCCCATCAGTTGACTGATCCTCTATTTTCTTCTGACACCTCAGATCAATCCTCTTTTCTTTTCCGAGATGCCTTAGAGGGATTCACCCGAGAGCCATCGAAAAACTTTTTTCAAGATTTCCTATACTTAGAAAAAATTTCAAATTTTTCTTTACTTCTTCCTCTTTCCACCGCCGCATTAGCTTCCTTCTAGTGAGCCTTATCGACAAATTGGCTCTACTTCAGTGAACATATTTTGAGATTCCTCAGAGAGTTTCTTCCTAGAGACATTGGAAAACTTTTCTGATATTTCCTGGACTTAGAAAGTTTCTGAACTTTTTCTTTTTCTTTCATCTCAACTTCTCCTTTCTTCCACCGTGTCAGCTCCCTTCTGGAGAGCCTTGACGACACCTTGGATCTGCCTAGCCAAGACCTTTGGCTCCTCCCAACCCCAAAGCTTTGGCTCCTCTCAGCCGAGAACCTCAGCTCCTCCCAGCCAAGAATGTCGGCTCCTCCCAGCCGAGAGCTTCGAAAAAATCTCAAACATAGACGATTTTTTTCAAAGTTTTCTCTCGACGTGGTTTCCTTTACCGGATGGGATTTGGCTTAATTCCTCCAACGTATCGATTGGGCTTCAGCTTAAGTCATCTGACGTATCGAAAGGGATTCAGCCTAAGTCCTCCGATGTATTGGATGGTCTTCGGCCTAATTCATCCGATGATTTCGACACTTCGAAAAAAAAATCGTTTTCTCTTTGGGTTCCTTGTCGGCTGTGTCTCAGCTCAACCTAGCCGAGATCATAGGCTCCACCCATGTAACACCCCAGTTTTGACCCCATTGCATTAAATGTACATGATGTATATATTATAATTAATCATGGTGTGGAGCTAAAGGAAAAAGCCCCACCATCGATTTCTTTGTGTTATGTTCGGCAATTGAAAATGTTGCCGATGGTATATCGTGATATATGACACATATTAGTTTCGGCATCATGTAAATATGCATCTTTAATTAAATAAACCAACCAGCTATGTTTGTGGAAACTAAGTAGAGAAGGGGCATGATTCTCATAAGCATAAGGGGGGGAATGTCAAACCTTGAACCAATGCGGAGAAATCCATGTGTCACCACCCTGTTTGATTTTCCCATCTTTCCTTGTCTTATCCAACTACCACCTTAAACATTCTGCTGAGTAGTTGAGGCCGTTATGTTTTGGGAGTGGGGGTGGTAGGATTGTCAGTCCTTGCCCACCCGCACACTCCACTAGCAATGAACCTCACATTGGGAAAAAGGAAGCAAACTCTAGAGGCTTTCCACTCTCTCAACGACGATGCAGAAACACTCACGCACTTCCGACTACGCCATTATCCATCACTGTTCATCCTCACACAGGAAAAATGCCCTGTGTCTCATGCAGAGGATTCATTTTCCTATTTTTGGTCTCACACAGCCAAGGAAGGAGCCGCCTCCGCTATCATTTACATTTTCCACAGAGAAGAATCCGGTGTGTTTCCATCCGCATTTGGAATATGGTGTAAATATTCTCTCACATATTGAGTTATGCGTTGTTGTTACTCACACAGCAAGCTGGGGGCCGTTCGGCCACTGTCACCCATGATTTTTCCTGTGGAGAGCCATTTTTTACGCTCAGGGACTATGTGTAAGTTTTCCTTACCAATTTGTGGCTTATGTATATGTTTTTCCCCTGCTCAGCTGAGAACTTGGCTTCTCTCTTCCAAGTTCGGACTGTGTAAGTATTCCCAGTGGTTTCATGGTTGAGAATGGACTGTTGTTCTCCCCACGTTTATTGTCTTTGTTTGCTGTTACGTTTTGGGTGCTGTTGTGGATTGTTTTGGGGAGTCGTTTTGGCCACGGTAGGGCCAAGAATGAATTAGGAATTGTTTTCCCTACCCAATCTGTGAATTGCTTATGTGACTGCATGTATGCAGTGGTTGGTCTTCAAACTGTGTTGGAGTAGGGATGAGGGCTTGGTTTTCTTGATAAACCTGGTGTGTTTGGAAACCACACAGATAGAGCTAGAGGGCGGGCTTTCTTCTCCACAACCCCTAAATAGCACTGGAAGGGAATTCGGGGCCTGAGGGACTGTGTAGCAGAGAAGGGACTGATTCCTTGTGTTAGGTGTGTGTGGGTGTCTTAGAAGTCGGACTAGTTCTGGTGTAGGTGTTCCTAGCTCTGTAATGGGCTCACCAGCTTAGCATTTAGCCTTTCCCAGCTCCTTGATGGCCTGATAAACCTGACCGTGTTGGCTTGGCTATCTTGTTGATGGCTTGATAAACCCAAATGTGTTGTCTTGGTTGTGTTTTGTGTATCCTTGGCTATGTGTAAGCCTGCTTGTTCCTTATTCCTTGGGGAATCATGCCCAGCTTGGGGGTGGCAGCGTTGCTGAGAGATTAAGGAGCGCGTTGGCCTATGGTTGGGTGGAACGTTGCAACGACGTAGCTAGTTGTGGAACAACTTTCATAAGATAAGTATTCTGGTCTATGTTCCTTCTGCAATCATATTTACTGTTAATGAACATAATGAACATGTTGAATGCTTGTATGAACGCATGTTTGCTTCTGCTGTATGATAAATAATCATGTATGCATTTTTTAGTTCAAAGCATTTTGTTCATCATTTTATGTACATACTTGTTCATGGGGCTGGGTGCCCGAATGGTTAATGCCATGGTAGTGTCCTCTTCGCTGATCAGAGGGTCGGGGATGTTACAGTGTGGTATTAGAGCTTCCAGGTTGCAACATGGGCCTCTATGGGCCATGAAGAACCAGTTAGCAAAGGGAGGATTTCCTTTTGCCTAGCAGCAATTAGAAAATTTTGGATAGAAAAACCTCAATCTTCAAAATTTGTCTAAGTGCTGGAACCATCGGCCCATCGAAAGACTTAGTGACAAGTTCTTCCGATGCAGTGGAGCACTTAGTGAGAAGGCCACCCGACGGCCGATGTGGCAGAAGATAGAGGAGAGGGAAATTTAGAAAATTTTCTAAGTGTTTTGGTCATCAACACACCGGAACACCTAGATGGATGGATCACCGATACTTAGCCAATTGAGCGTCGCCGTTGCGAAAGGCTAGTGCTCTAGGCTTCCGACGAGAAGAGACTGCCGCTATCGATCAGGTTATGCCTCAGCAGATTGAGCCGCCGATCGGAAGAAGATCAAAGATGATGGTCCGTTGTTGTGGCTGCTGATGGAACTATTTCGCTGACGAAAAGAATAAAATTGAGCCGATCAAGTGGCAAAAAGGAATACTAAAGGGAAAATTTCAAAAATTTCTCTAAGTCCTGGAATCGTCAGCCATCGGCGATGGTTAGTTGAACACATTGCTGACACCTAGTTAATTTAGTTTTCGATGAGCTATGTTGGATGAAGTTAGTGGATTGAACATCCACCGTTGCGGCTATCTAATGAACTATCCTTCCGAAGGTTAGAGGCTTCGGTCGCCGATAGTGGATAGAGCTTTCGACAGTCGATGAGTTTATGGTCCGCGGAACCCGCAGTGGGATCACTACCCGCCGTCGCGGCTATTTAGTGGACTATCCTCCCAACGAATAGTGCACCCAATCACCGATGAACAGTGGTGAAAGTTAGTTGTTTTGATCGCCGAAATGTCAAATTGATAGTTAGAATGAGACCCAATTCTGCACGAGGAAATTTTGAGTTTTCAGTGGGATTTCTTAGCAGATTTCGACTGTTTTTCAGTAGGAATTCACCGGTTTTTCAGTGGATTTTTAGGGATGAAAAGGAGAAAGTGGCAGCGATATTATGCGCCAGATTACACGAAAATCAAAGGGAGCAAGCCCCCTTGACCCCTGTCATCCCCCTTAGACAGACGTTCTTTGGTGAAGAAAATCTTGTGCAAATTTGTATTTTATAATTATTCCAGGAGAAGGTAAGTAATTCTGATTTATATCAATGTTATGCATCTAACAATTGTGTTACTAACACGTTTGCTGAATCATAGTCACCTTCAAGGGTAGTATTCTAGGTAGTACAGTCTGGTAAGTAAGTGGTGGTTCAGTTATGAGAACCCATGACGGATATGATGCTCGGGATTCCTATGACCGTGCGCGATATTCCATGGGATAAAATGTCCGTAATGGAAATGATGACATAGAATCTAATGGAAGGAGATTCCAAGAGACACCGTCATATGTTGTAGCCACCATGAGAAGCCTGATTAAATCCCAGGAAGAGCAACACCAACTGAATGCTGCAATGTTGCAAAGTCTAACAGACTTGTAGAGAAAGATAGACTCTAGGCAAGTTACAGCAAGACCAAAGGGCAGTAAAAGAAAAAGACCAAAGGGATTCAAGTTCTTCTTCTCATAAAAGAAAAAGAAAGAGACACCATAAGGATCGCTCTTGGGATGAATTTAAGAAGGCTAAACCTCCTACATTTGATGGTGAAGTAAAGACTGGACAAGAAGCTGAAGCTTGGCTTCTTGGGATAAAGAAGTACTTTCAAGTGCATGATTATTCAGGAAACATGAAGGCAAGAGTTTCCATATTCAATATGAATGGAAGGGCATCCATTTGGTGAGAACACTTCAAGCAAGTAAAGAGGATCAGTGAACGGAGACTTAAGTGGAAACAGTTCAAGAAGTATTTCAAGCAGAAATACCTCTCTAACAGGTATTATGATGACAAGATTAAGGAGTTCCATGAGCTGAGATTGGGACAGCGAACTATGGAAGAATATGCAAATAAGTTTTTGGAGTTGTTGAGGTACGTCTGGTACATCAAAGATGAAAAAGTGAAGTTCCAGCATTTTCTGAGTGGATTACCTCAGTCTTACAAAGATAGAATTGAGTTTTAGGAACCTAGAACTCTTGAAGAAGCAATAAGGAAGGCTAAGTATTGTTATGAGCAAAGAAAAGGTAAGCCGAATTACCATAAGGCATGGAAGGACAAGAAGAATGAAAAGTTTGACCAAAGAAAGAAAGGTTTCAAACCTTCTAACTTCAGGAATCAGCAAAACCAGCCATATCAAGTTGCAAGTAAACCAGTTGGAATGACAGGAGAAAATCCTAAGGATCCACAACAGAATAGAGGGCCACTTCAGTGTTGGAAATGTGGAGGACCCCACATGCACAGAAATTGTCCACTCGAGAATGAGAGTGCAAGGCTAGCTTATAACATTCAAGAAGCAGAAACAGTGGGTCAAGTAGCAAGGGCAGTCCCTAGGATCTATGCAGCACTGGAAGACCGCCAGGAAGATCATCAGTCAACAGTGGTTGAAGTTGCAGGTAAGATTGTTGAACAATCTGTTTCTATTTTGATTGACCCTAGTTCTACTCATAGTTACATTACTCTTAGAGTAGTGGAGATTTGTGCTTTTAAGAAAGTAAAGCATAGGAAGCCTTGGTTAGTTTAGCTAGCCACTGGAACTAAGAGAAAGGTCAGTGAAGTGGTAGAGAAATGTCCATTGGTCATGAATGGATTGGTCACATGTAGATCTGAATGTTCTACCGCTTGGTTCCTATGATGTTCTCATTGGAATGGATTGGTTAGAAGCTCACAGGGTAAAGCTTGACTGTTACAATAAGACTTTCGAATGCATGAATGAAGAAGGGAACCTAGTAGTTGTGAAAGGTATTCCAAAGGTGATTTCAATAAGGCAGGTTTCAGCAATGCAGTTAAAGAAGTTCTATAGGAAGGGTTTCCAGTTGTATGCGGCTCATATTTTGGACACATCAGGAGATGAAACTATGAGGTTGGAGAACTATCAGGTGTTACAGGAATTCAGGGATGTGTTTCCTAATGAGATTCCAGGGCTTCCTCCAAAAAGGGGCATTAACTTCACTATTGAACTTGTGCCAAGAGCAGTGCCAGTGTCCAAGGCACCCTACAGGATGAGTATACCAGAGATGCTAGAATTGAAGATGCAACTGCAAGATTTGTTGGAAAAGAAGTATATCCGACCGAGTGTGTCTCCTTGGAGAGCACCAGTTCTGTTTGTAAAGAAGAAAGATGATACACTCAGATTATGTATTGATTACAGACAGTTGAACAAGGTTACTGTGAAGAATAAATATCATTTTCCTAGTATTGATGACCTCTTTGATCAAATTAAAGGAGCAAAGGTATTTTCCAAGATCGACTTGAGGTCTGGTTACCATCAGGTGAGAATCAAGGATGAAGACATTCATAAAAAAACCTTCAGGACAAGGTATGGGCATTATGAGTTTGTAGTGGTACCATTTGGTCTCACAAATGCACCAACTACATTTATGTGCCTTATGAATAATGTCTTCAGCAGGTATTTGGACAAGTTTGTTCTTGTCTTCCTTGATGACATTCTTGTTTATTCTAAGAATGAGGAAGAACATTAAGATCATTTGAGATTGACATTGAAATTGCTCAGGGAGCATTAGCTGTATGCAAAACTGAGCAAGTGTGACTTCTATAGAGATAGAATTCAGTACTTGGGTCACATTATCTTAGAAGAGGGTATATCTGTGGACCCTGAAAAGATTGAAGCCATTATGAATTTGCCTACTCCAAGAAATGTGACAGATGTAAGATCTTTTATGGGACTTGTAGGATACTACAGGAGATTCATTGAGGGATTCTCCAAAGTTGCACATGCCATCACTTTTTTGCAAAAGAAGGGGATGAAGTTCGAATGGACATCGAGGTGTGAAGAAAGCTTCCAGCAGTTGAAGAATATTCTCACCAGTGCATCTGTATTGAAGGTTGCAGATCCGGAGAAAGATTTTGTGGTGTGTACCGATGCATGCGGACAAGGGCTTGGAGGAGTCCTTATGCAAGACAACCACGTGATATGCTATGAGTCAAGAAAGCTAAAGGAGCATGAGAAGAACTATTCCACTCATGATTTATAGCTTGCAGCCATAGTACATGCTCTCAAGATGTGGAGGCATTACTTGATGGGTAGAAGATTTGAGCTCAGGACAGACCATTGTGGTCTGAAGTATTTGTTTGATCAGCCTACTCTTAATGCTAGGCAAGCAAGATGGCTGGAGTTTTTATGCGAGTTTGATTTTGAAATCAAGCACATAAAAGGAAAATAAAACAAGGTAGATGATGCACTCATCAGGAAGGTACAGGAAACGCATGTGGCATCCCTTAGTATTTTCCAATCAGATTTGAGGCAGCAGATTGTTGGTCATGCTGCTGGAGATGAATTGTATGAGCAGGTAAAAGACAAATTGCAACAGTAAAGTCTTGAGAAGGGGTATGAGGGATATAAATTGGAAGAAGATGGAATTCTTACTTATAAATGTAGAATTTATATTCCAGATGTAGCATATTTTAGGAGAGTTGTCATGGATGAAATCCATCAGGCTCCGTATTCTGGTCATCCAGGATATCAGAAGACAATTGCTACAGCTAGAAAGCAGTACTTCTGGCCAGGAATGAAAAGGGATATGGCTGAGTACATTTCAAGGTGTATGAAATGTCAACAAGTAAATGTTGAGCATCAACACCCTGCAGGTTTGTTGTAGCATTTTCCAGTTCCGGAATGGAAATGGGAAGTTATTTCCATGGATTTTATTACAGGATTGCCAATGACTTGGAGACAACATGATTCCATCATGGTTGTGGTAGAAAAGTTGACTAAGGCAGCACATTTTATACCAGTGAAGTCTACACATAAGACATATGACATTGCAAAGATATTCATGAAGGAGATTTTCAAATTGCATGGATTGCCTAAGGAAATAGTCTCTGACAGAGATGTCAAGTTCACTTCCAATTTTTGGAAGGGGTTGTTTGCAGATTTGGGTACAAAGCTAAACTTCAGCACTGCATACCATCCTCAGATAGATGGGCAGACAGAGAGAGTTAACCAAGTGCTTGAAGATATGCTTCACATGTACGTGATGGACAAACCAACCAAGTGGGAATATTACTTGCACTTGGTAGAGTTTGCTTATAATAATGGACAGCAGGCATCCTTGGGGATGAGCCTGTATGAAGCTTTGTATGGAAGAAGGTGTAGGACACTAGTAACTTGGGATCACCCAGTGAACAGGATTGTTCTTGGACCAGAGTTGCTCAAGAAAATGGAGCAAGAGGTTGTGAAGATCAGGCAGAATCTGAAAGTAGCACATGACCGACAAAAACGCTATGCAGATAAGCATAGGGTGAACAGGGAGTTCAATGTTGGGGATCATGTTTACCTCAGAGTGAGGGAAAAGAAGAGTTCCTTGAAGCTTGGAAGTTGTGCCAAGATATCACCTAGATACTGTGGGTAGTTTGAAGTGCTTGAAAGAATAGGGCCTGTTGCATATAGACTTGCATTGCCTACTAGTACTAGAGCTCATAATGTTTTTTCATGTTTCTTTGCTTAAGAAATATGTGCATGATCCTAACCATGTGATAAATTGGGATGTGATTCAGGTGGAACCGGAGGGAGAGTTCTGAATCAATCCAATGCGCATCCTCGACAAGAAGGTCACAATGCTCCGGAACCGGGCCATAGGTCAGGTAAAGGTGCAATGGGAGCACTAAGGACCTGAAGAGGCTACATGGGAGCTGGAGGATGCCATGCGGTTGGCACATCCATTTTTGTTCAATTCTACGGAACACTGAGGCGGTACCAGTGTAGCATTTTGTTCAAATTTTGTAAAGCACTGAGGACAGTGCTATTGAAGGGGGAGGGGAATGTAACACCCCAGTTTTGACCCCGTTGCATTAAATGTACATGATGTATATATTGTAATTAATCATGGTGTGGAGCTAAAGAAAAAATCTCCACCATCGATTTTTCTATGTTATGTTTGGCAATTGAAAATGTTGCCAATGGTATATTGTGATATATGGCACATATTACTTTCGGCATCATGTAAATATGCATCTTTAATTAAATAACCCAACCAGCTATGTTCGCAGCAACTAAGCTGACAAGGGGCATGATTCTCATAAGGATAAGGGGGGGAATGTCAAAACTTGAACCAATGGGGAGAAATCCATGTGTCACCACCCTGTTTGATTTGCCCATCTTTCCTTGTCTTATCCAACTACCACCTTAAACATTCTGCTGACTAGTTGAGGCAGTTATTGTTTGGGAGTGGGGGTGGCAGGATTGTCAGTCCTTGCCCACCCGCACACTCCACCAGCAATGAACCTCATGTTGGGAAAAAGGAAGCGAAGTCTAGAGGCTTTCCACTCTCTCCATGATGGTGTAGAAATGCTCATGCACTTCTGACTACGCCATTCTCCATCATTGTTCATCCTCACACAAGAAAAATGCCCTGTGTCTCATGCGGAGGATTCATTTTCCTATTTTTGGTCTCACGCAGCCAAGGAAGGAGCCACCTCCACTATCATTTACATTTTCCACAGAGAGGAATATGGTGTAAATATTCTCTCACGCACTAAGTTCTGCATTGTTGTTACTCACACAGCAAGCTAGGGGCTGTTCGGTCACTGTCACCCATGATTTTTCCTGTGGAGAGCCATTTTTTACGCTCAGGGACTATGTGTAAGTTTTCCTTACCTATTTTTGGCTTATGTATATGTTTTTCCCCTGCTCAGCTAAGAACCTGGCTTCTCTCTTCCAAGTTCAAACTGTGTAAGTCTTCCCAGTGGTTTCATGGTTGAGAACGGACTGTTGTTCTCCCCATGTTTATTGGCTGTGTTTGCTGTTACATTTTGTGGGCTGCTGTGGATTGTTTTGGGGAGTGGTTTTGGCCATGATAGGGCCAAGAATGACTCAGGAATTGTTTTCCCTACCCAAGCTGTGAATTGCTTGTGTGACTGCGTGTATGCAGTGGTTGGTATTCGAACTGTGTTGGAGTAGGGATGAGGGCTTGGTTTGCTTGATAAACCTAGTGTGTTTGGAAACCACACAGACAGATCTAGGGGGTTGGCTTTCTTCTCCACAACCCCTGAATAGCACTAGAAGGGAAGTCAGGGCCTGAGGGACTGTGTAGCAGAGAAGGGACTGATTCCTTTTGTTGGGTGTGTGTGGGTTTATTAAAAGTTAGACTGGTTCTGGTGTAGGTGTTCCTATCTCTATAATGGGCTCACCAGCTTAGCATTTAGCCTTTCCCAGCTCCTTGATGGCCTGATAAACCTTACCATGTTGGCTTGGCTATCTTGTTGATGGCCTGATAAACCCAACTGTGTTGGCTTGGCTATCTTTTGTGTTTCCTTGGCTATGTGTAAGCATGATTGTTCCTTATTCCTTGTGGAATCATGCCCAGCTCAGGGGTGGCAGTGTTGCTAAGAGATTAAGGAGCGCATTGGCCTATGGTTGGGTGGAACGTTGCAGCGACGTAGCTGGTCGCGGAACAACTTTCATAAGATAAGTATTCTGGTCTATGTTACTTCTGCAATCATATTTACTGTTAATGAATATAATGAACAATGTTGAATGCTTATATGAACATATGTTTGCTTCCGATGTATGATAAATAATTATGTATGCATGTTTTAGTTCAAAGCATTTTGTTCAGCATTTTATGTACATACTTGTTCATGGGGCTGGGTGCCTGGATGGTTAATGCCATGGTAGTGTCATCTTCGCCGGTTGGAGGGTTGGGGACGTTACAACCCAATCGAGACCCCCAGATCCTCTCAGACGAGACCTTCGGCTCCTCTCAGTCGAGAACACCGGTAAGTTTCAAACTTTGGACAATTTTTGAAATTTCTTTCCACCGGGTTCTTTATCGGATGGGATTCCTCCTAGGTTATCCAGTGTATCGGATGGACTTCTAGCTAAGTCACACTGTAACATCCCAGACCCTTCGACCGACGAAGAGGACGCTACCATAGCATTATCTATCCGGGAAACTAGCCCCATGAACATACACATAAAAATTGAAATGTTCCTTGAAGTAAAACATGCATACATTGTTACCATACAGTGGAAGCAAAACCATACATTCAATCATTTAGCATGTTCATTATTTTCGTTAAAAAACAAATACATATTGCAGAGATGATATAGTTAAGAATACTTATCTTATGAATAATTCGTCCCGCAACCAGCTACGTCGCTGCAAAGTTCCACCCAACCAGTGTGCTCCTTAATCTCTCAGCAACACTGCCACCCCCAAGCTGGGCATGATTCCCCAAGGAATACGGAACTAAGCAGGCTCACACATAGCCAAAGATACACAAATCATCCAAGCCAACACAGTTGGGTTTATTAGGTCATTAGGGAGCCAAGAAAAGTTGAATGTTAAGATGGTGGGCTCACTGAAGAGCTAAGGACACCTACACTAGAACTAGCCTGACTTCTAGGACACCCACACACACCCAACATAAGGAATCAGTCCCTTCTCTAATGCATAGTCCCTCAGGCCCTGACTTCCCTTCCAGTGCTATTCAAGGGTTGTGGAGAAGAAAGCCAGCCCTCTAGCTATGTCTATGAGGCTCCCAAACACACCAAGTTTGTCAAGCATACCAAGCCTTCATTCCCACTCCAATACATTCCAAAGAACAACCACTGCATACACACAAAAAAACAAGCATTTCACAGCTCTGAGGAAGAAAATCAAACACCACAGAACAAACTGAGGTGACAATTTGGGTAATACACAGCTCTGACTGGGAAATTCGATTCTTGAGTCATTCTTGGCCCTATCGTGGCCAAAAAGACTCAATAAGAACCCACAGCAAACCAAAATTGTGGGGAACCCAACAGAGATTTCTCAGCTGCGTGAGGAAGAAAAAACAACCTGTGTGGAGGTGAATTCACACGTTCAAGACCACAATGAAGAGAAATACAGACAACAAAATCGCCCAACCACAAAATTCACACACACAGCAAAATCATGCACGTGAGGCTGCTCTCCCAGCTCTCTGCATGAGTAGAATGCCAAAACCTGTGCGTGAGGAGAAGAACCCCATCTCTATGTGAGAATAGGAAAGAATGGAAGAATTCCCATGTGAGGGTGAATGAGTTTGCTGGTGGAGTGTGCGTGTGGGCAAGGACTAGCAGTCCTGCCACACACCACTGCCCAGCAATAACTGCCCAACTAACATCAGAGGTTTTTAATTTGGTAGTTGACTGATTGAGACAAGGAAAGGTTAGTAAGTCAAAAGGGTGGGTGACAACTAAATGGGTTTAACAACTGACACTTGGCTTTTCCCCATTGTCCCAAGGTTTAATAATTCCCCCTCCTTATCCTTAGGAAAATCATGCCCTTTTCATCATGGTTGCATTGACATAATTGGTTGGGGTTTATTTTAATTAAAATGCATATTTACATGATGCCAAAATTATAATGTGTCGGATATCACAATATACCATCGACAATGATTTTAATCGCCAAAAAATTAAACGCTAAATCTATGGTGGGGCTTTTTTCTTTAGCTCCATACCACAATTAATTACAATATATACATCATATTCATTTAATGCAAACGGGGTCAAAACTGAGGTGTTACGCTAATATGTTGAACTTGGTAGGCCCTGCATCTTTCAACGAACCAGAGCACCCTCGATTTCATATCTACAATTGAGGTTTATTTCACCATGGAGAAGATGCAAGGCAGATTTAAGCTATTGCAAACTGTCGAAGGTGCTTTGAACCATCATTTTCATCCAGAAGATGTGGTTTCTAGATGTCAAAATTTCCTGTTTAATCCACCACACCCATCCCAGCATGCTTTCCTATTTTTTTCATGATCATGGCGAATCTACCAGTACAAAATTCGTTAGGATTAAATCTTGATTTTGTAACTAATTTTAGGTTTCTGAGTTTGGTCTTGGGAGCTTGATGATACTATAAATATACCGTCAATAGAGGAATACAGGGTTGTAACCTATGTGGTTCTGGGTTATGTATTTTGAGATATTCCCTTAATAAAAATTATAGAGTTGAATGTGGGCTTGTTGCTGCAAAGATTCCTGTGTATTTCATAGTTACAGTCTGTAATTTCCTTTCTTATGTGCATGTCTCCCTATTAAAACTGACATTATATTTTCTTCCGTATCTGGAATAAGTGTGTAATAGTTCAGAATTCATACTGTTATGCGTTGGCTATTGTTCTAGGTATTCACCAATATTTCTTACCCAAGGTAATGCAAAATTCATCTTTTAGGTGCTATGTGTTAATGGATTGTCATTCTTTCTTCTTTATCACCAGAACAATAGTATTATGACTGTAACCGAGTGCTACCTTGCCTTTGTAAATTTTCACTTGCAAACTGTTCTATGATTCATGACTATTGTGATCCATAGCCTAATGTATGCCTACCATGTTTCAACCACCAGCTTAATCTAAATTTTATTTCATTTTATATTTGGCCCTGTTAAAAAACAATGAGAGATCTCTCTCTAGGAAGGAGGAAGCCAAATTCCTTTCTTAAATTGGTTTTTTCATTACCTTGGGATTTACCTTCCACAACCTTGAGTATGATTGTGAGTGCTAACAAAATGGCACCGTTGTCGGGGAACGAAAGTGCAAATCAGCCCTGGGAAAAAGACATTGTCTTAGTTCTATGACCTGGTTGAGTAGTCGGTCATAGACACATACATGTTGTATATGCTATGGCGACTCCACTCAAAGCTTCTAGAAGGTGACTCCACTAGGGAGACTAGCAGCCAGAAGGACCGATACAGGGAGGAGGGTTCAAATCTTCCTTGAGTATGAACAATGGAGTTTTAGACCTGACTGTTGATGGTGAACAATGGTCAGACATAAAGAAGGCCATGCCTCTTTCACCTGGAAACTTCCTCTATGAAGAATCCAGTCTTCATAATTTTCTATGGAAGCTCCACTGTCAAAAGGGGTTGCAAATTTTGAGGATTTGATTCAGTTCCTTCGTCATCAATATGAGTTCTCTAGCTATAAGGTATGCTCCTATGAATATTGCTCACATTCCTGGTTTTCCAAATTGAATAACTCATGTAGGTTGGCAAGCATATCTTCCAAATTTCAAAGATAGAAAGGGTGATGATTCATCCATTCATTTGTTTATATTTCATAAGCATATACATAAGCTGGGGGTTGGATGGCATGAGGATTCTTTAATGAGAATATTCATGATTAGTTTAGAAGGAAATGAAATTTCATGGTATGAGGGATTTCCAATAGGGAGTTTATCCACCCTTAAAGAATTTCATACAACATTTCATGAACATTTCAAAGATTGATATCCTTCTTCGCTGTTACTTCAAGATTGTTCCACACATGATAAAGAGTTCATTGAAAATTTGAAAGACATAGATGGTGAAGACCAATATATGGATGACGAGGTTTTAGAAATCTTACATGAATACTAAGATAAAAAAATAAATACAAACCAGTTTCCATGATAAGGAAGAAAATTCCCAACAGTTGGTAATATATTCCTTAACTGAAGTTGACATAAGCCAAATCTCTGTCTCAACAAGCTATATCTCTATTCCTGAAACTAATGATAGTTTGCAACATTCTTGTCATTCTCTGTGTGACCAAGAAAGAAGTTGGAATTGTAAATCAAATCCTTCCTCATATCTTTCACCTCCTGAAATTTTGCCACATGAGGAGACTTCCCATGTCCAATCAGAAAATACCCTTTTGCAATGGCGGTTTCTTCAAAATTATAATGTTTCTGTGGATGATTGTATAGAGAACTCTAACTCTAGAAAATGGCAATTTGCTAGTCCTTCCACATGTTCTGAAATTTAAATTAAAGAGGAATCAAACCTTGAATCAGAGTTAGAAGAACGGTATGAAATTTTAGAGCCTGTTAATGAATAAAATTGCACTGGAATCCAAGGTCAAAAGGCTGAAAACAGAGATGATAGTGAGTGTGCTGAAAGTGACAGTTTTCCATTGTGTTATGTTTCACTTGAATTGCTGAGATATATACGTAAAATATCTAAGCAATCACAAAAATTTGAGGATATGACATTTTCAAAAATAGATAATGAAAAGGGTAGGCATTCATGCCATCAATCCCAGCCTACGGAAGAAACAATAGTTTTCCATGAGAGGTTAAATCACAAAGAAGAAGATGGGAAGGGTCAACAACTAGAACCTTCTCTGCATCCCAATTCTTCTTTTGATGAGCAAGAAGATAATCATCCAAGTGATGTATATGAAGAGAGTCATCCTAATTTTCCTTATGAAGAGTGCAATCAACATGTTGAAAACTATGTTAGTGATATTTTTAAAAGAATATTTCGGCATGCCTATATGTTATGAATGTGAAGATGGCCACTTAGATGATGCACCTCAAGAAACGGACTGCAATAACGGATTGGATCACCAAGAAGAAGAGGAGGACTCCAAATGGGATACTTCTTTATGTTTTTTAGATTCAGAAATTATTTTTCTTGAGAGTCTATGGGAAAACACAATGATATTTTCTTTGAAACATTTGTAAGGAATTAGGTTTTAAATTATGAGAGTTTAGATGAAGAAGTTGATGCCTCATTTGCAAAATGCCAGGAAAATTCCTTGCATGGTTTTCTTGAAGAGAATTTTGGCAGGTTTTTGGTGGAGATACAGTTTAAGCAGCCTTGTCATGACAGGTACATAACAAAAAAATTTGCAGGTTGTCACGATCCAGTGGAAGAATACATGGAAAGGCTTTGCAATGGTAATGGTTGGTTATGTCTCTAAATTAAAGATCAATCCCTTTATCGTAACCTTTTTCCATTAATTTATTCCTTTTTGTTTTTATCAAGCATGAGGAGAAAATTAGCTTTTGGGATAATTTGCTTGATTGGATTCAGTGGAAGTCAAAACTTACTTGACTGGGCATTGATGCTTAGTAAGTAGGGTAGGTAGGTGTGAATAAGCTCGACATGGCAAGAATTTATTTCAGTAATTTTTAGCATTAGTTCAGTTTTTTTTTTTCAGAGCATGTTGCAGATTTGAAAAACATTTGGAAGCATCCCAATGGATTTGGCACCTGGTCTATAGGGTTCTTTGCTACCTCGCAGAGAGGATAGCATCCCTAGTTGGAGCTAGTTGTTAGCACCATTTTGGGCTAAATAGTTGGCAAGGGATTTGGCCAGTAAATGGAGGAATAAGGTCTAAAAAATTTCATATCATAATACCTTAAAGAATGTTGATGAGGATCTGCATATGTTTGAAGGGACATTTCTAGACTATAAATGCCAAATACAAAAAATATTCTGATTTTTTACATTGAAAATGCATGTAAATGAAGAAATATGCTCCTAGTTGAATGATGACGGGGAATGGATGACCTAGATACACGATGAACAAGATCAAAGGAGAAAAATCATTTCTGCCAAAGGAAATTTGGGAGCGAAGGAGTGGAAGAGGTAAAAACTTGGTTATAAAAAGTAGTAAACCTGACTTCTGTTTTCCACAATCCAAGATCTTCAGTCCATAAAGGTTTTCGCACAAATCAACGAACCAAAAAAAGCGGTAAGTTAAAAGGTGGAAACATAAGGGTGGAAGTGGAAAGGACCAATATTTGGTTGTAAAGGTTGAAGTTCTGCCTTCCTCTTTCTACAGGATCAACGATCCGAAAATCTCCTGAACAAACCAACGTGTGGAAAGAAAAAGGCGGAGAGGGAAAAATCGGAAAGTGAAAAACATAAGAATTTGGTCGTGAAAAGTTGAAGTTCTGCATTCCACGATCCGCCAGATCGATGGTCCAGATATTTTTTGCAAAGATCAACGGTATGAAAGGGAGCAGAAAGGCAAAAACACAACAATTTGTTCATAAAATGTTTGGACTTCTGCCTTCCGCTATCCGCGAGATCGACAATCTAGAAAGTTCCCGCACAGATCAACGATGCAGAAAGATGAGGTGCGTAAATAAAAAAGTACAAATACCAACGGATTTTCTTGTGAAAGCTGAAGTCCTGCTTCCCTCGATCCACAAGATCTACAGTTCAGGGGGATCCCCTGTGGATCATCGATGCGGAAAGGATTGAGAACGCGGAAGGTGAAAACATAAAATTTAGTATTGTAAAATAAGAGATCCCAACTTTCATTTTCCGCAGCCCGCAAACTTGATCTCAGATCAACGACTAAGAATGAATCTTGTGGAGATCAACGGTGCAAAAAGGAAAACATTAGAAATCAAAAGACACGAAATTTTGGTCAAGGAAAAGTAGAAGCCCGCTTTTTGCAGACCTCAGACCAACGGTTGGGAAGGTCTCTGTCTGAGATCAATGGTGCAGAAAAGAGGAACATGTACACGAGGTAAGGTGACTTCTCGATATGATGAACTTGGTAGGCCCCACATCTTTCAATGACCTAGATCACCCTCAATTTCATATCTACGGTTGAGGTTTATTTCGTAGGTTGAAGATGCAAGGCAGATTGAAGTTGTTGCAGACTGTCGAAGGTGTTTTGAATTATTGTTTTCATCCAACAGGCATGGTTTCCAGATTTCAAAACTTCCTATTTGATCCACCACATCCATCCCAACATGCTTTTCTATTGTGTTTATGATCATGGTGAATCTACCAGATCAGAATTTGTCAGGATTAATTCTTGATTTTGTAATTGATTTTAGGTTTTTGAGGTTGGTCTCGGGATCCTGATGATACTATAAATATACCCTCAATAGAGGAAGATAGGGTTGGAACCTATGTGGTTTTGGGTTATGTATTTTGAGATCTACCCTTAATAAAAATGACAGAGCCGAATGCGGGCTTGTTGTTGCAAAGGTTCCTATGTATTTTGTAGTTACAGTCTATAATTTCCTTTCTTATGTGCATATCTTCCTATTAAACTTGCCATTATGTTTTCTTCCATATCTGGAATGAGTGTGTAATAGTTCATAATTCATATTGTTATGCTATGGCTATTGTTCCAGGTATTTAGAATTCTTTCTTACCAAATTTAATGCAGAATTCATCTTTTCGGTGCTCCTTTTTAATGGATTGTCATTCTTTCTTATTTATCACCAGTCCAACATCATTATGATTGTAACCGAGTGCTACATTTCCTTTGTATATTTTCACCTGCAAATTGTTCTGTGATTCATAAATATTTGTGAATCCATAGCCCAATGTATGCCTGCCCTATTTTGACCACCAACTTAATCTGAATTTTATTTCATTTTATATCTAGCCCTATTAAAAATCAGTGAGAGATCCCTCTCTAGGTAGGAGGAAGCCAGCTTCCTTCCTTAAAGTGGTTATGATGTTACCTTGGGATTTACCTTCCACGACCTTTGGTACAATTCTAAGTGTTAACACTCTTCATGCTCTAAATGTATTCTTGTTGTATGGTAGCATATGCTTCTTCCACTGTAGGTTCTCATGAAGAAACAAAAATTCCTTGTATTCCTACTGTTGGCTCCTGTGTGGCAACAATAGGTCATTTTCTCATGCTTGGACATAGGATATGTAGGGAAGGACTTGACTTGGGTGTGCATGGATTAGAATGATGAAGGACAAATAACTAGTGGTAAAGAAGTGGAAATGTTGAACATAAAATGGAAATGGATAATGTTTAATGGTCCTTCATGGCATTTTCCTAAATCTTTAATAAATCAAAAACTCATGCTATTTTACTTCAAGTTTTACCTCAATGGAATGTTTGATTGGCATGGATGGACTGATGTCTGATGGAGCTAATGTAGGCCAAACCGTAACTGAGAAAGATGTATATGAGAATTGAAATTGTTTGAGAATGAATATGATCTGAAATGATGTTGAGCTGGTTGCATGTAAAACTAATTACTGAGACAAATGATGAGGAGGAATTCTGCCACAAAAGCAGAAAGCTCCTTCTCTTATTTTGAAAGTCAATTACTAGAATGAAAATGGAAAGGAATTGCAAAAATACTGAAACAAACGATGCCGCAAGTCACTTTTGAAACCATTAGATCACATAATCTTCAACTGCTACAAAATCGAGGTACAATTCTTACCATGTGAATGAATGTGTTGAAGTCGAGCATGGAAAGAAATCATTGGATTATCGATGATTTATGTATGTCATTAACCAATGTGGAGCAACTCACCTTTGATGTCAGTGAGCTATAAAGTACCATAGTGCAAATTTTCATGTATGAATGGATGTTCTGAAGTCGAGTCACCTACAATATTTGTCAATCAAGAGGCATTAATGAATCCCCATGATTAACAACAAGGAAATCTGCCATTGATTCATGCATATCCGAGGGCACTATAAAACTATAATCTCGATCCTAGATGACGTGTTGGAGTCGATGGGACAATACCATTGGAAGGTGGACCTTAATGAATTCCACATCATCCAATACAAGTACAAAATAAATGATTGTGAAGAATCATAGTGAAAAATAGAACCAACATGAAANAGCGATAGCAAATAAAAAGGTTAAGGTTGATTACATAAGCAGTGAAAAATGGGACTTTGACATGAATGGATTTTTATAGCTTTGAAAGGAGGAGAGTGAATGAATATACCATAGCACAATTGGATTCTTGAGAGGTTTCTTTTGGCAACAATTGGTATGACAGGTGTGATGAACTTAATATTGTCTTAAAAGGATTCTTGGCTTGTAGAAATGGGACTTGAATTTGGAAACATTAGTATATATATGTTTTTCACATAAATATATCCATTTTCAAATTGAGAAAAAATCTTCAAGAGTCACTCATGCATGCATTGACCTTCTTCTTCCAAGGACCTGTCGCAAACTTAGCACTTTCCTGCAATAAACATGAGATGATGGAAGAAGAGAGGCGACTGGTATCTCTTCACCCAACACTTATGAAAAAAAAACAAGAAGAAATTACTTATAAAACAAACCCAAAGAAAAATGAACAAATCAAATTCAATTTATACTTATGGGAGAGCGATGGCCAATTGGACTCACTAGTAATGTTTTGATCATAAATTATGCGTTCTTCATCTAATTTGAGTGATTAAAAATCCAAATGAAGGTATATTTATAGGTATAATTCCTTTATAAACAAGTTTTAAAAATTCTATTTGATTATATTCCAAATTTTCTCGGTAATAACCTGCATGACAAGGTGTTTCTCAAATTCTGGACTAAACCAACAGTTATGGTTTTAGGCATAAATTTTTCTTTTGATAATGGATTGACATTATTCCAATTGGAGATGAAATTTTATTCATATATTTGTCTCCTTTTGAAATAGGTTTTGAATCCAAAAATAATTTATGGGTCAACTATGCTAATGAACCGTCTAGGAAACCAAGTTTTTAAAGATGTTGATTTGTGATAGGCAGTCGATATTTTGGTCATAAAACTTTCGTATGATGTTGGAATTCAGTGATTCAAATTGGGTTGTAAACTATATTCATAGGGGAATATACCAATGAAACCAATTTTCAATATATGTCGAATAAGGCATCCAAAAAGTGACTGTCCTGGCTCTGTTCCTAAGTTTCTTGCTTAACACCCTGTTAGTATTTTGAACAAACCTTTTTCATTCAATGTCCAATCTAAAAAATTCAAATTTTTTTGGAAACTAGATTCAAAGGGATACTATAAATGAAATAATTTTTAAAAATAATTCCATTTGGTCTCCCAAAACTGGACCATCCTAACTGTGTTTCAATAAAAAAAATCAAGCTAAAATGCCACAGAAATCCAATAAATTAAATATGGCTTCTAAAAAGTGACCGGAATATGTGTGAATGTTTTTAATGATATAAATTTAAATAGAACAAACTCCCATACCCAAAAATTGCAAGCATTGAGTTCTTATATTTATCTACACATTGTGTTGCAGCAGCTGCTGCAACTATCAAAAATGATATAATGCTTGAAATAAACCATGTGTATTTTTATGGATGTGTTATATAAAAATCAAAACTAAACAGATACCATTATGATCACATAAGTTTCAAGCTTGAAGGTTTCCATAATCGTTTGGCTCATTTCCCCATGGAGTCTTCATTCACCAATGCTTCCTTCCTCTTACCAATTTCCTTAAAAAGAGATATTAGTAATATGGGTGGCTCTTACGACACCATGTGTCCATGATTTCTTATTCAAAACAAAATGATGATATCTATGCCTCCTAGATATAAGTGAAAAATCAAATGAGTTCTTATCAATAAATTTACCTCGCTCATATCTTCAATCAAGGCTCATGTCTAGCGGTGCTAGTAAACCGGTTTTCACAACTAGACTTATTGTTCTCTTTATTATTTTATTTATTTACAATGTCCTACACTACTTGCAAATAACAATTTTTTCTCAAGTGTAGGAGAACTTCCAATGGAGCCACTTTTGAAGAAATGACTTAAGTATTCTCATACTCCTAACATAAAAATATAACTTTATGAATTTTAGGATATGAGAGCAGAACTTCCCTTGAAATGATGGTGCCAAGAATTTTTGAAGTATGGAATGATGTTGTGAACTGATGGTAGATTGAAGCCAAGCTTCAATATAGTCCTTGTTCCATTGATTTCTCATAGTTGTTACATCATGAATCTCTTTAGTAAACTAATATTCCTGAATGCATAAGAGATTCAGATCTAATGATGTGGAGGATGCTTCAATTTTTTGTTCCAATGTTCTCTCTTCATCAAATTTGTTGATCTTGCTGACTTGTTGACGAGGACTAGAAGAAACTCCATATGCAAATCTTGGACCTATAATCTATTCATACCTTGTGTGGAATTGCTGCAATCGTGCAAAATATTTTTGTAGCGGTGTAGCTGAGGTAGAACAAGAGGGAAAAGTAGGAAAATTTTGCATTTCAGCACTATAAGCATACTGTACTGCTTTATTATGGTTAGGGTGGACGGTGGATTTGATAGGAAATTGTGTTGGATACAGAGGAGTTTGATGAGAATATAGATGTGGTTGGTGTAGAGGATTGGTTTGTGAGGTTGATATTGAAGGACCAATTTGTGTTGCGGAATGAGGGAGAGTAGCCATGTGATCATAATAAAGTCCATTCCAACCTTGTAGATAAGGTAGGTAAGAGTTCAATTGAGGCTGCAACAGATGCCACAGTGGAGGAGAATTTAATGATTAAGAGTAAGGAAAAGGAGGGATAAATTTTTGAACCATACATGTAGCCCACGGTTTCCATTATTGTTGCAATGAGTTTGCTACAACTCCTATATCTCTTTGATATGTTTCTTTCATCTGGGGTAAGGAGGGGAAAAAATCTATGGAATACTTCAAGTCATATATGCCACAAATTGTGAGACTATCCAAAGGAAAATCCATTGCAAGATGTTGCTTCTGGCACTGAGGGAAAATTGTTTCTTCAAATTCCTCATGCCTTTCCTTAACCTGCAAAACACCAAATTGTGAATTTAGTGAACCATTGATATCAACATTAAAGTTTCAAATAAATTTCTGATTTCAGCTCCTAGAACTCATGTTTTCGTAGCAGATTTCAAAAATATAAAGGAAAGTTTTTTAGAATCCTTACCAATCTTGAAGTTTCCTTTTGAATACATTATACATAACTCACAAACATCATCATATGATAGCTGAAATACATCACCTGCTCCCATCAGATTTAAGATTTCTAAATATTTATCTTGGATTCCTTTAAGTAGGAGTGTTTTCAAGGTCTCCTTCCCCAGTTTCCTTCGTCTGGATCTTTGGAGGTTGTATTGAAAGAGTTCCATGTATTCCTCCAGACTCTATTCTTCTCCTTGTTTCATTCCAAAGATGTATTCATTGACCCTGCAATAATCTTGGTACTTTTCAAGAATACATGTTTCACGTCTTCCCAATTTTGTATGCAATTCCCACCGAGGCTCATGAACCATCAGAGTGCTACTCTTTTTAGAGTAAGGGGAAACATATTCAATTTTGTATCATCAGTACAATAATATCCTCTACAAAGTATTTCAAATTTAAATAAAAATAAATCAGTATCTTCATTTTATAAACCGTGATAATTTGGTAGAACATGTTGGGGATGCTTTGCATTGGTGCCACTCCTCTTGAATCTCTAATAGGGAATTAAAAGGGAACAACTTCTTCATATTTCTTACCCGCCATCTTTTCGTTAGGTTATTCATGTGCTATTGTGATGCTCCTTCTTTGAATGTTCCTGTCAACTTGTTAGTAAAATGGGTGGCACTTACAACACCATTAAGGGGAATGATAAGATTTACACACCAAAAATTGAGAATAAAATAAAATTGAATGCAAGGAAATAAAATCCAGACTCAAATAAAATTCAATCAATTGAAAAGAAAGCATTCAACCTACATGCCTTGACCCTTATGAGGCCGAGCCCGTTTCAGTTTGTCGAACGATGCGTAGCTCTTCACTACGTCTTACCTCCTTGCACCTCAGGATCAAGAACACATCTACCATGCTCTATTTTAATAATGAATCTACAAAACAATGTAATATTTACTTTTGTACCATTTATAACTTCAAAGCTATCGGGAAAGATCTATGTAAGCACAATTTATACCTGACAATGTTGATCTATTGGTATGAAATCGAAACTCTTTGTAAACTAGATCAGGCCTTCTTGAAAAAATCAAACCTCAAACCTATTCATAAAATCACACTGAAAATATAATCACCCTTCAAACAAAATCAACTCTTATGAAGCAAGATCTAATTACATAAATCTAAAAGAAATGTTATGTTGGCCAACAATCTATCAAAACAAATTAATAGGAAAATAACCATGATAAATCTAATGAATGAAATAATGATCTAAATAATAGTAAAATTAAAACACTTACAATCAACACTACTAGCATCTGCTCAGGGAAGAGGGCCCTTCCTGCACTGAACAGATCTGGATCTCCACAATGAAGGTCTACAACTCCAAAATTAAGAAACTTCCAGCATGTATTATCAAAATGTAATTACTACAGCAGAGTCTGGATCAAACTCTATAGCATAACATTAATTTCTCTCATCTCCCCCTCTCTAATGAGATTGATTACATATTTATACATAAAAATACTTCATAAGGATGAGGAAACAAATTCCCAACTTAGGATATGTTTTAACAAATTTGATAATTTGAGACACGACTGTAACTTCCAATTTGGGAATTACACATTTAGAGAACTAGTTGAATATCTCAAATCGTGGCTTTGTTTGGTGATTTCCACATGTGTCAGGTAATTGAGGTCGTTACGCACAAAACCCTTATACCGGATTTTCAATATTCTGCTCCATCTACCCGCAAATCAAAATGAAAATAATTGTTTTCTTATCTGGCATGCGTTTTTGGTTAAGGTCGTTTGATCATGAGCTAGAGGATGCTATGTTGGAATTGGGCATGAATTGAAATAAAAAATACACATAATCAATCCTAGGAATGAAACCATGTTGTGAATCTCCATGTTGAGGTGTGTTAGCATGCCAACTTTGGAGGCTTGAACCATGAGTGCTACTGCTGTTAATATGAAAAATCATTCCACAAACCATCATCAGTAAAATTATGCATAATAGTCTTCAATTCATAAAAAAATAAAGGAGTATAATCATTATTAACCACTAAATCATCAATGGGAGTAATATGGTATTATACGGGTGTGACAACAAATGGATGGAAAATGGAATGATAAATGGATAATAACAGGAAGAAGAGGGATGCAATATATGTCGATAGGTGATGAAAACATGGACAAATATGTGACCCAACAAAGTTGTCATGATAAAGTAGACACTAGTGAAAATATATGCTCTAAATAAAATTATAGCTAGATGTCCTATTGCATGACTGCAAGGTTCAACTTTATATTGACTGCAAGGTTCAACTTTATATCACTCCTCTTCACCAAGCTACACATTTGAGGGCCATAAGACAAGACAATATGTTGGGATTAATGTCAGCCACAACCATATCCTTTTTAGCTATACAGTACATGATGTTGCAGGAAAACAAAAAATTGCCATGGAAAAAATAAATATTCACTATTCAAATAGCTTTAAAATAAAAAGGAAAGAAGTGAAGTACTAGACTATTTTGATGGAAACATGATAATTGGTGACACTAAGAGATAATAAATTGTGGGTTGACTATATTTTGGCACCCAATTGTCTCTTCCAATGTTGTAAGATACAAGAGTTTATTATATTTTCTCACCATGAAATTCTCAAGGCCTTGCAATTGACAAATATGGGTCTTAGAGTGAAATTTTAAATATGTATTATATTCCTGGTTCCTAGTAAACTTAGTCTGAATATGTATTATATTTGTATTTTATTTGTTTTGTACTCTACCTACATTGTTAATGTTTTATAGGTGATTTGATCAAATACGATCACTCATTTAAAATGTATTTGATAATTGTAATAATAAAAGAATTGGTAAAAAACATTCTCCTCTTATGTTTGCATAATTTCCCTTCATTTTCCTTTCTTGTATGTTATTTTTTTCACGTTGTTGTTACTATTTTTATTGTAGAGTTTTGCAATTTTAGTCTCATTTCACAAAACACCCTGTGAAATCTCAACTCCAACTGGTTTGGGTGATTTACAAGTGTTTCAAAACACTTATTTCTTGTTTGCATACCATTAACACACATGTATCTCTTTATTGCTCGATATTATCTCCCAAAATTCATCCATCTCTAAAATTCGTTTGTAATTTCCTGCAATTGTAGTTTTCTTTCCTATTTGCAATTCATGATTGCAAGTTGTTCTGCTTTTCACGATTATTCTTCCATATGGGGTTTTTCCCAACAACCTTAGATGGTAATAGAATTAGAATTTGTCATTCTTGTGATCCCCCTAGGATCTTGTAGGCATGTCCTCTTACTTATCCCTTACCACTACAAGGAGGATATCATATGCTAGTGCATTATCCTTTTCACATTGATTGCTAACTATGACAAGGAGCATATATCGACCCCACCATCCACTCATGCCTAGGATTTCCAATTCCAACAAGGATATCATTCACTAATGCATTGGCCCTTTCTCATGTCCCCACATTTTGACCACCAAATGTGTGGACCTTGCTAAACACCTAGGGGGACAAAGTGGCATTAGTTAATTAGCCTAAGGAAAATTTGCTAAATAATTATTATTAAGACATGTACTTGATTTTAATTATTGCCATTATTAATTATTGAGCAATTTAATATGTGCAATTGAGCTTCCCATGTGAGGAGGGCACAATTGGCAAGCTAACTTTCCAAGGAGGAGATTTAGAAAGTGACAAGACACTGACAAAAGAAAGCAGTTAGAGGAATAAGGAAAGTGCCAAAAGTTATGACAAAAGCAGTCCTATCTAAAAAGGAAACATCATACCAAAGGAGGGTGCATTTTCCATTTAGGAGTGTCGTAACAAAAGCAGAAGGAAAAAAAGGTTGTCATAATGAAAAGAAGGAAACATCAGACCAAATTAGGAGGGTGCAATTTCCCTTTTTGAGTTCAGTCACAAAAGCATGGAAGCCAGGAAAAGCTGTCATTTGGGAAAATAGCAACTCTGGGCCTAGGGAGGGCGTAGTTTACAAATTAAATGAATGACATGGACAAGGAAACAACTCATAAGGTCCCTACTTGCCAATTACTCAAGGAGGGAACATATGTGGCTAGGTTTAGGGTTTCTATGTGGATGACTTGCTCTCACAGGTCACCTAGCTACTAAACAAGTCACTAGAAGATTATAAAAATACAAGGGGAGTTCTATTAATAATTTTTGTCAATGTATGTTTTAGATATTGATTGAATCTAAGCTTCATTACTAAGTGTTGTGCCCCAACCTATTTGGATATGCACCCCAAGTCCTTTCTTTCCCTTCCCCGTTCTTCTTCTCTCATTCTACTTTCATTGCAGGTGATGGTGAGATTATGATAAACATGTTAAGTTTCATATCATACATCTACATCATATCAGACACCCATTGAAAATGAGCTCCAATGAATCCCAACTTCACCTATTCTCCCATTCCCAATTTGATGAGAGATTTGGGCCTCCTGCGCTCTGTTTTGTATCATATATGTGGAGAGATCAATAATCCAATATTATTTATGTTATTTTAATCCAAATACCATATCATAAATTCTATAATACAATAATATTTCATGTTCTAGAAAGCTTCTATGTTCAGTTTCCATGAAAGAACCTTATTTGCCCACTATATGGGGTTTTTCTTAATGCTTATGCAGTAAAGAAGTAAAGTAATGTTATGGGAGAGTATTGAATGATTTTATGTTTTAATAAATAATATATAAGTATATTTCATAAATAATTAACAATTATTAAATTAATCTGGTACGAAATCCATGCATTTAGGCACACCCTAGCTAGTTGACTAGTTCAATTTGACTAGTCTCACCATTTCTGTAATTTAGAGAGTTCTATTCACCCAAATTTGATTTTGGAATTTTCTGGATGTTTTTTACTAACCCTTATGTCTGTCCATCCAAACCCATCAAATAATATTTAGTTGGATCTGTGCCTTGTTTGAGAATCCATCTTTGCCCAGTGTCTCCTCAAGCCAAAATTGCCAAAATTTCCCAACTTCTCCCAAACATCCGCAAGTATTTATAGAACTATTATGATATGTATGAAACACCATTGGATGAATTTTAATATTATGATAATACCTATACTAATTTCCCCAATCCTATGGTTGAAAGGATCTTAAGGAGTCTTCCTAGTTTCATAATTGGGTGACCCAGAAGCATGGGAGTAAGTTTCAATATAACTGACTCTGAAGCCTAAATTGTACCTGATATAATGTGTTAGGGAATGTAATATCACTATCCTGAAATTTTCCTTGTTTTTTTCCTCTTCTTGCTTCCCTATCCATCAATTTACCAGAAAAATACCTCCATCTGCCTAGTCCAAAAATTGACTGATTGAGCGCACAAGTTTAAATCAGAATTTTATATTAATTACACACAGAGTTAGCATTTATATATATATATATACATCAGATCTCATAACATTATAGTGATTTCAAATATCTTTCCTTGTATCATCGCATGGAAAGAAGGCTCTCTGATTGACTAACATTGCATATCATTAAGTCAAGTTGCAACCATGAGGCTCCTACCATACTCTGAGAAAGACTTTGATGAGCAGCATGAATAATACTACAACTAGTATGAAGAATATCTTGAGCAACCTAAAGAAGAAGGCTATGAATATCCCTCATGCAGTACCTAAAGTAGAGGTAGTGGGAATGATATGGATGATCTCTGGATCCCAGTTTATGATGATTCCATTTGGCAGAGATATCTTAGTATCAATGACCAAATGTTCAATGGAAGAAACCTTAAGGAATCGTTCCAGTACTCCATGGGGTACTATGCTTTGAAATAATAGATAAGGGAGGTCCTTTATTTCCTAGAGTAATGCACTCTTGAGATACATAATTTTTTCAGATATCCCTACTATGGGACAAAACTTAAAAGGATTGAACACATGGTTGATGAAATGTGCAAGGAAGTGGAGACTAAAAGGTTTCCTCCTGGAGCCAAAAGAGGAGGAAAGGAAGATTCATCAAATCCATTTTCTTGTCCAAGCAGTAAGAGGATGTTTGTATTTTTTCCAAATAAAACTTCTAGTGACCATCTTGATGAAGAAGCCTCAAGTTCCTTGAAGGAGAAGAGAAATAAAGTAGAGACCTAGATCCATGAAGTTGAAGTTGAATGCACTGCAAGGTTTTTGGTGGGTGACCTACAGATCACTGATAGAGATGTTGGTTCATGTATGGGTGGAGAGACACCTTTTGGATCAGATCCAAAAGGGGATTACAATTTAGAATTATATTCACCTTGGAGCCACATAAGGAAGAAGAAGACGGGGCTACACTGCTTGGGTGTGAACCAGAAATTTTGGTGGAAGAGCAGGCCACCATAGTATCTGTACAGGAATAGGATAAGGTGATTAAAATGTATGATGAAGGTTATGATATTTGCAGTATCCATGTTCACTTACATCCACCTGATACATGGAAGGATAAAAATTCTTCAATTGCAGCTGAGGACTGCAAAAGGAAGTCCAATTGTGAGGGAGATAAATTCACTCCTAGTTTCTCTGTTGGTGATCACACAATTAGTGCAAAGAAGGGTGAGGGTGTCAATGGTGGTAAGATGGTGAAGGAATATTTTGGATCAGATCCAAAAGAATAAGGAATATCATATCTGAATTTGTCATTTGAATCTCTTAATTAAGTGTAAGACAAACCCTCGCCAACTGGGTGTGAACTAGGAAATCTGAAGGATAAAAATCTGGTGCAAAGGGATGCACACAGTTCTGACTTTTGTACTCTCTTGCAGCATGGTGAAGTTTCCCATAAGCATAAAGAGAAATATTTTGCAGCCATGGAAGACATAACTGAAATACTTACTGATGAGGACTGTGCAAGAAAAGAGCATGGTGTTCATTCACTTGACCCTACCACCAATGTTGTAGAAGAACAATCTAGAGGGATAAGAAACACTTTGGACATGATTGAAAGAGTACCTACTGATGGGTGATCAAATTTCAATGAGACATATACTAAAGGATTTACATATCTCTATGTGGGTGAAATAGATATTTCACTAGAAGAAAAGGTTCCAAGATCAACTTCCACATCACCACTAGAGTTTCATAAATTTGATCCCAGAGAGAGGGAAGAAAAAGAGGTCCATCTGCAAGAACCTCATTTTATTGCAAGGTCACTGAAGATGAGTGAGTGTAAAATAAAAGAGACTCTACACACTCTCCATGGAACCTATGCACTGATGAAGAATATCTATTTGAATTTGGATGAGAAATATTCCATTGAAGACATGGAGAAGTTTCAGAAGGTCATGACAAGCACCAAAGGTAATTTTCAATAGTTGCTTTCTGATAGAGACAATCTACTTGATTTTGTGGAGTTATTGTATGGATAATCCTTGAAGGATTAAAAATATATATGCAAGCTCACACAATAATTATTGACCACCCAATATTCCTTGAAGAGAACTCAAGGTGCACTCCAATATTCCAAGATGGAGATAGAGAAACTTCATGAGAAGTTGCAAAGATATCACCTACCCTCCTACACACCATTTATCCATATTCACAAGGATGATTTCATTCTTGAACATATGGAGGAATCTCATGAGATGGTGGATCATGAGATGCACTTGGTTTTTCATCTGCTTGAGGACTATGTAGACAAGTTTGAGGAGAAATGAGCACTATTACAATTAATGTTCCATTGATCTTTAGGAAATAAGTGCAATTAGATTGAATTATTATGCAGTGTAAAGGAAGGAATAATACCCACTGAACAAAATAAATCTCACAGGAAACAGACAAGTATTGCTCAGTACAATTATAGTATAAACTTCATTAATCCCAAAAGTATACAATAGTGTTACAAATAATGGAATTCGAATCATGTGGATAGGATTTGAATCCACCAACTCAATCTAACTGCATGGCTAAGTAGAAGTGTCTAAATCACTATCAGAGCTAACTAGCTAAGCTCTAGTTGTCTAAGTCAGTCTCTCAATCAGTTATAATCAGTTAAACTATTCTAACTGATCTGGTAGGTGAGAAGTAAGTGAGAATAGGATCATATCCACATGCATCCATGCAATACTGGTGCTAACTAAACTGGAGGACATCTAACTGAATGTAACTGAAGCATAACTAACCTTGACTAGTCACCAACTTCCAACAACTAAGGGAGGTTGGTGCCAGCACTGCCAGTGGCTCCTAAATTGTAGGAATTTGTCTAAGAGGCACATAAACTGATGCATGAATGTGAAATCAGTTGCAGTTAGCATCTATCTGTGTTCCCCACACTCTAGTGACTGATACATGTGGCCCCATTGGGCTAAGTGGAATCAATGGTAGTTGTGGACCCAATAATAACTAAATGACTCATAAGTTAGGAAAATATAATCTAATAGACCAGTTTGGACAAGGGAGGATTATAAATCCTAACTACCTCCCCCCCTCGGAATCCTGGACTTGGACAACTGTGGGCCCTGGCAATAAGAATAAAATTCACCCATATACAAATCTAAAAGAATTAAAAAATGATGCTAAATAAACTGAGGAAATAGGAGAAAACCTCATGGGAAACCCCCCCTCCTCAAAATAAGCAGGAACGGGAAAATACAAGCTATATTTAGAACAAAAGAAGCTTCCTCCTTAGAAAATAACTTGCAAAAACTCTACTACAATTTTCCGCACTATGCAGCAATATGGTTATTCTGTGCAGAAGCATCATGAAGATGTGCATGTGAAACTATCAATGTCCTTCTGAACTTGTGGATGTTGTATGTGTTTATTTTGTATAGAAAAGGTAGATATGATCAATTTTCTTCTTCTGTGGGCCAAGTAGTTGATCATTCGCTATTTTCATGTAGCACTTTACTGGAACCTTGTTGCACCACTCTGTAGGGTGTGAATCTGTGAGAGAGATATTGAGTATATAGTTGTCATTGATGTCAAAGGTTTTCACTAATGACAAAGGTATAAACAGTGGATATGATGGTAGGACAAACTCAGTGAAAGAAAAAGGTAGTGATGACATGGAATGGATGATGATATGGCATATATGATGGCATGGCATAATTGAGAATGTGGCATGGAATATATGATGATATGGCATATGATGGTGTCCAAATGTAGATGTCATAAGAGCTCATTAATGACAAATGCAATGGATGAAATGGACATGGATGATAAGACTGCATGAATGACTGATCTAAAGACTTCCAAGACAGTGTTGACATTATGTGTAACAATGGTTAAGGAAATATCGACAGTATATGTAAACAATGGTTAATGAAACAAAGAACAAAGGCCGAGTGGAAGTGGAGATGCAATATGCATGACAAATCTAGTTAGACAAATGAAGAGTGGACTTTTAGAAGGGTGAAATGAATGGGAGATAGAGTATATGTAACAATCAAAGAATAGAGAAACTATATCTACAAGAGTGTTTATAAATTCTTTATAATCAGTAGCATGATGAAATTCTCTGTGCATAAATCTTCAAAACTATTATAAACAGTCGCAGAGTATTTCCACAAATAAATCATTCAGAATCGCAAATTCATGGTGAGATCCACATTCGATCTAAAATCGATGGTCATGATGCATCTTGCTCAAGATCCGACGATTAAGGATCAGTTCCGCAAAGCATAGGCATAAAAGGTGAAGTTCCACAAAAGAGTATAGATCGATGGTTGAGATTAGATCCACTAGAGATATAAGGTCAAGAAGAGTTCCATAAGTGTATGAAGATATACGGTTGAGGAGCGTTCCACAATAGATCTACGGTCGTAGGAGGGTTTCGCAAAAGAAGGAGTGTGAAAGAAGAAATCCAAATTTGATCAAGAGATCAATGGCCATGGTTGAATCCGGAGAGGAGTTGCAAGATGGTGAATGGACAGTCAGGATTTAACCCACAGTAGATCGTAGATCGATGGACATGAGTGAACCCGCAAAAGAAATCAACAATTCATAAGAAAAGTGGAAAACAGAAAGTGGAAGATCAAGGTCAAGGATAATATGGGTTTCTGCAAACCGAATCCCGAAAGGCAAAAAGCGGAAGGTGGAGAATCATGAAAATAATGTGGAAAATTTCACTGTTTCGCATTCTACATCCTATAATCTAGAAGATCAACGGTTAAAAAGACATCTCTGAAAGATCAACGGTGCGGAAAGATTAGTGCAAAAAACAGAAGGCAAAAAATTGTGAAAGCAACATTTGAGTTTTTGAGAACCCGCACTTCGCATCCCGCGTTCCGAAAGATCAACGATCACGAAGAAGATCACAGGAGATCAATGGTGTGGAACAATTGGTGCATAAATATCAGTGCAGAAGAGAAAATATTGAAATGACATTTTGGAAAAGTCACAAACCCGCATTCTTCTATCTGCATATTATCTCCGATCAATGGTCACGGAAGAGCCTGTAGGAGATCAACGGTGTGGAACGTTTGGTGTGAAAATATTGGTTCAGAAAATAGAAATTGTGGAATGATAATTTCACATATCTAATATCCAATTTACACCTCAGATCGACAATCACAAAAATCTTGAAGGACATCAACGGTACAAAACGGTTGAGGAGGAAAGATAAAAGTGTGGGAAGACATTTTGAGAAATCTCATAGTTAGGAAATCTGCAGTCTAGGAGATCGGCAGTCACGAAGAGCTTGAAAGAGATCAATGGTGCAGAACAATTGAGGCCGAAAGCTAAAAGTGTGGAAAGACATTTTGAGAAATGTCATAGTTAGGAAATCCACAGTCTAGGAGATCAACGATCACAAAGAGCTTGAAAGAGATAAACTGTGCAGAACGGTTGAGGCAGAAAGCTAAGTGTGGAAAGATATTCTGAGAAATGTCATAGTTAGGCAATCTGCATAGCGCATCCTATATTGGATATACGGTCGGGAATATCCCTGAAATGAGATCAATGGCTCAGGGTGATTTCAGAAATAGAGATCTTGGAAAAACACAACTGGAAGATTAACATGAGCTTAGCTAGCCCGTAGGGATCCTGCATATGAGGAAAAGAATCCCACAGGCATGAGAGAAAGACAATCCCGCATACCTGAAGATAGAGTATTCACACTGATGGAGAAGAGGGATCTCACATACATTGGTTTGATGAATCCCACGGTCATAGAAGAAGGGAGCTCATAGATAAGATATGATCAAGAAGTTTTTAATTAATTATTTAATTAAAAATCGTTAATATTTGAAAGGGAATGATTGTGAAAGGGCATGTTTCCAGAATGAAGAGATGCATCTGTGGGAAATGTGAAGGATCAACAAGAAGGGATGGATTCCAACAGAACTCCAACAATTAATAAAGGATAATATGTAGTATGGAGGAAAATAATGAGTGTATACTTACATTCATTAGGATGTGGTGTATGGAATGCAGTTATCTATGATTACATCCTACCAAAAAGAGTAAGGACTACATCTCAGAAATATTCCAAGAAAGATAACTCAAGGGAAGTGGAGGCCATACTTGATGGATTACCTCAACCCATCAAAGAGAAGATAGGGAAATGTATCTCAGCTAAGAGCTCTGGGTCAAATTGAAGAAAATTTACTCAGTTGAACAAAGAGGAGAAGCAAAACCTGCTATTCTCGAGGTTGATAGTGAAGATGAATAAAATCTATTCACGGGGACAATAACTTCAGAATATGATTCAGATATGGAAGGAGAGGTGGACCTAAAGGCAGAAATCATAAGTTCCCTTGAATAATTGAGAAAGATCAAGATGAATAACGATTCTTTGAAATAAAAAATTTCAAAGTATCAAGAGCAGAATTCAAAAGAAGAGGAAGTCAAGACCCTCCAAGAAGAGCTACACAATTCAATATAACAAATTATGGCTATCATGGAAGAGACCAAGAACCTAAAACAAGAAATTTCTAAATTCAAGGAAGAAAGAAATAAGCTAAAATATTAGTAGAATGTTAATGAGAAGTTCAAGGAAAGTACTTAATCTCTTAATAAAATCCTTAGCTTACAAAGATTCCCTAGGGATAAAACATGTCTTGGATATAATCATAAAGAGTCAAGCTCCATCACTCAAGAATATGTTGGAAAGGTTGAAAGTTGGGATGATGTTGCAAAAGACATATCCATGCAGCAGAAGAATCACAAGGAAATGAAGTCTAGTCCTCATAATTTTGTGCATCCTCCCAAGATGAAAAATTTCAGAAGACATGCCAATGAAAAGATTCATTACAAGCAGAAAAACTAGAGATTCTCCAAACATACATTCTATGGATATTGTCATTGTTGTCACAAGTTTGGTCATAAGGATGATGATGTAGAATAAAAGAAGAAGATTAAGGTCTGAAAAAAGAAAGAAGACACTAACATATCAAATGGAAAAAGACTTATTATATGTTTCATATGTCACAATATTGGACACTTTGCAAAACATTGCAAGAATAGTACATGCGGACCTTCCAAGGAAACTCAGAAAAAAAGGTATGGAAGATGAAAACCAAGAAACAAAGAAATGCAAAAATAGTAAGTAGAGTAACTCATGGAAAGATGTGGAGAAGAAAGGAATACTCCAAAGATATAAAAGAAATAAATATTTGAAACATCAGTGAGGTCTCCAAAGATGATGATGAGCATAATAGTGCCATAAATAAGGATGACATCCATTATGAATAAAATCAAGATGGAGATATAAAAGAATACACCGATAAAGATGAAGGTTATGAAGAAGGATATAGTGATGATTGTGGGATTATTTTCTAAAATATCTCTCATGATTTAAAGAGAACACTGAAAATAACATTAGGAGGGATCATATACTCACGGGGAGTTAAAGTCAGAAAATTCCAATTGGTATAAAAAAATTAAATTGGTATCTAATGTTGAAGTGTGCTGAAATCTATCTTTATCAAATACAATAGATGACCAAGGTTAAATAAAAATGTTGGTGTATGGTTCACATAGAGAAAGTGTAAGACCTATGAAGTAACATGAGAACAAAAAAATGTGTGATTCATGAAGACCATGATGTCTGCAATCAAATAGAAGAGAAATATTTTATGTTCACTTAGAATTTGAAGTCATGACACATAAAAATTGTTGACAGTGAAAGAAAACTCAAATCTAATCTGAAAAATTAAAAAAACCAGTCTATTGAAAAGTTCCAGGATGAGTAAAAATAACAGTGAATATTGTGAAGGAACAGTGGGTATTTTAAAATATATTTATCAGTGTAAGGAAGTTCTTTCTAAATTTGTCTCTCAAAATTGTAGCAAAGCCTGTTGTTATCTCAGACCAAGGATTATGTGAAGACCTCTTAAGAAGAGCAAGTTAAATAATACAGTTAAAAAAAGTGTAATGTTGAGTGTAAACTTTGTCACAAAAATGTTGACAAAAGAGAGGAAGTACAGTGACAGGGAAAGTCCATGAATCTATCATTCAAGTTATCATTCAAGAACCTGTTGCAAGAAAGGTAATGTTAAGATAAATGATAATTAATTGGTTAGTAACAAGTCCAATTAACAAAGGGGAGATATGATGACAACGGGAGTTGTCAGAAAGAAAAAAGATAGGAAATCCTATATCAAAATAGGTACAACAATGGTATAACAAGTTATCCTTTTTCATTGTTGTCAAAGGGGGAGAATGTTTAGATGTTTCCATCAATGCCAAAGGGGGAGATTGTTGAGTATATAGTTTTCATTGATGTCAAAGGTGTTCAGGAATGACAAAAGTATAACCAATGGATATGATGGCAGGACAAACTCAATGAAAGACAAAGGTAGTGATGACATGGCATGGATGATGATATCAAATATATGATGGCATGGCATGGAATAGTTGCATATGTGGAATGGCATAGATGATGATATGGCATATGATGGTGTCCTAATGATGATGCCATAATATTTCATTAATGACAAATGCAATGGATGAAATCGATATGGATGATAAGACAACATGAATGACTGATATGAAGACTTCCAAAATAGTGTCAACAATATGTGTAACAATGGTTAAGGAAATGTCGACAGTATATGTAAACAATGGTTAATGAAACAAAGAATAGAGGTCGAGTGGAAGTCGAGATGCAGTATGAATGACAAGGCTAGTTAGACAAATAAAGAGTGGAAGTGTTGAAGAGTGAAATGAATGAGAGATAGAGTATATGTAACAATCGAAGAACAGAGAAACTATATCTGAGAGAGTGTTTATAAATTATTTATAATCAGCAGCATGATGAAATTATCTATGTGTATAAATATTCAAAACTGTTAGAAATGGTCGCAGAGGATTTTCGCAAAGAAATCATGCAAATCCACAAAGTCATGGTGAGATCCACATTCAAATTAAAATCGACGCTCAGGAATCATCCCGCATGAGATCCGATGGTTAAGGATCAGTTCTACAAACGATAGGCGAAAAAGGTGAAGTTACACAAAAGAGAATAGATCGATGGTCAAGATTAGATCTGCAGAATATCCAAGGTTGAGTAGAGTTCCACAAGTGTATGAAGATCTATGATTGAGGAGAGTTTCGCAATAGATCTACACTCATAGGAGGGTTCCAGAAAACAAGGAGTGTGGAAGAAGAAATACGAATCTGATCAAGAGATCAATAGCCATGGTTGAATCCACAGAGGAGTTGTGAGATAGTGAACAAATGGTCAGGATTTAACCCATAGTAGATCGTAGATCAAAGGACAGGAGTGAACCCGCAAAAGAAATCAACGGTTCATAAGAAAAGCAGAAAACAAAAAGCAAAAGATCAAGGTCTAGGATAATATGGGTTTCCACAAATTGAAATCCAGAGGGCGAAAAGCGGAAGGAAAAAAGAGGAAGGTGAAGAATCATGAAAAGAATGTGGGAAATGTCACAGTTCCACATTCTGTATCCTGTGATCCGGAAGATCGACGGTCAAAAAGAAATATGTGAAATATCGACGGTGTAGAAAGCTCAGTGCAGAAAATGGAAGGCAAAAAATTGTGAAAGCAACGTTTGATTTTTTGAGAACCCACACTCCACATCCTGCATTTCGGAAGATCAACGGTCGCAAAGAAGCCCATAGGAGATCAATGATGTGGAACGATTGGTGCGAAAATATTAGTTCGAAAGAAAAAATCTTGAAATGACATTTTGGAAAAGTCACAAACCCAAATTCTGCTATCTGCATATTATCTCAGATCAACGGTCACAGAAGAGCCCATAGGAGATCAACGGTGCGAAATGTTTGGTGCTGAAAGATTGGTTCGAAAAAAAAAATCATGGAATGATAATTTCACATATCTGATATCTGATTTCCACCTCATATTGAAGGTCACAAAAATCTTGAAGGAGATCAATGGTGCAGAACAGTTGAGGCAGAAAGATAAAAGTACAGAAAGACATTTTGAGAAATTCCATAGTTAGGCAATCCACAGTCTGGGATATTGACAGTCACGAAGAGCTTGAAAGAGATCAACAGTGTGGAATGGTTGAGGTGGAAAGCTAAGTGTGAAAAGACATTCTGATAAATTTCATAGTTAGGAAATCTACATATCGCATCCTTTCTTGGATCTATAGCTAGGAATATGCCCGAAATGAGATCAACGTCTCAGGGTGATTTTGAAAATAGATATCGCAGAAGAACACCATTGGAAGATTAACATGAGTTTAGGTAGCCCGCAATGAGTCCGTAGAGGAGGAAAAGAATCCCATAGGCATGAGAGAAAGAGAAGCCCGAAGGCCTGAAGATAGAGCATTCCCACTGATGGAGGAGAGGAAGCCCATAGGAATTGGTTTGATGAATCCCATGATCAAAGAAGAAGGGAGCTCGCAAATAAAAAATGATCAAGAATTTTTTAATTAATTATTTAATTAAAAATCGTTAATATTTGAAAGGGTATGATTGTGAACGGGCATGTTCTAGAATGAAGAGATGCGTCCACAGGAAATGTGAAGGTATTTATACACAGAGGGATAAGTGGGAAAAATGGTCTCTAGGGCCCAGATCATAAAAAAAGAAGTAGAGACCATTGGGTGTGACAGAGATTGGAGGGTAAAGAAATCTGGAAGATTACTGAAAACATACTATGGTGGTAGGGTGGTGCTAGGGCAGGAAACATGCCTACAGGGGGTTATATCCTCCTTCTAGTGGTAGCTGGTAAATAGGGTGTAGTATCATCCTGTCAGTTGTAGCTAACAAAACTAGGGGGTTGTAGCCTCCTTCTAGTGGTAGATGGTAAATAGGGTGTAGTACCATCCTGTCAGTTGTAGTTGACAAAACCAAGGATTCAAGCCTCCTTCCAATAGTAGCTAGTAAATAGGGTGTCATAGCATCCTTTCAGTAGTAGCTGATAAACCATGGGGTCGTAACCTCCTTTCAGTAGTTGCTTGTAAATAGGGTGTAATACCATCCTTTTCTATAGAAGCGGGAAAAACTATTTGTAAAGAACAATTTTGCAGTAATAGGAAGTATTGGTGGTTTACCCAATTGGGGTTCCATCATAAAAATATGTGTTTTTCTGTATTGTTGATTATATGTTTTGATTAGAGTTTAATAAGTGTTTAAAATGGTAAAAAATTAACAATACTAATTCACCCCCCCCCCTCTTAGTATTGACCATTATTCCAATAAGAGAGAGAGAAACATGCTCATTCTGATACTAGGACCTAATTCTCCTTCTGTATTTTGGATTCCCAGCATCATCCCCAACTGTAGCAATGAGCTTTTGAACCCATCTAGGATTAGACCTTTGTTTTGGAATGTTTTCTAGATCTGGATCTAGAATCTCATGAGTTTCAACCTTAATATGAAGATCATGTTGATCTTGATCCTCTTCATCTAAATCTGAAACATGTAACAGATCATCATCATCAAAAGGTAGTGGAAGAGTGTTTATACCTTATTGTGCTACACATAACTGATCTTCTTCAAACTGTACACTTCACTCAATGAAGCATTTCCTAGTTGAAATATCCATCAACTTGTATGCTTTTGCATCTTTTGCATATCCCAGCAAAATGCATTCACTACTTTGGGCTTGGAAGGAATTTCTCTTATCAATGGGTATTCTGGCCCAAGCTTTGGAACCAAATTAAAACTCTTGAGTGGGATACATTGGGATTATGCCCATGCAATGCTTTGAATGGAGTGGCCCAAACCACTGATTTATGAGGCACTCTATTATGTAATTATGAATCACAGTTTACAGTTTCTTCCCAAAGAGAAGGAGGAATATTCTTGGCATGGAGAAGACATGTTTCCATCTCCTTCAGTGATTTGTTTTTCCTCTCATCCACACCATTCTATTGTTGTGTGTATGGAACTTAGTGTTCCATTTGAATCTCCGCGGATTCACAATAATGTTGGAACTCTCTTTTAATGTACTCTCCTCCTTTATTAGATCTTATAGACTTGATCTTTTTCTTGAAACTATTCTCAACCATAGCTTTAAAAACTTCAAAATTTTCAAACACTTTTTATTTTTGTTTCATGAAGTATATCCAATAGAACCTAGAACAATCATCAATAAAAGTAAGGAAATACCTGCAACCATTAATTGATTTTGTGGGCATTGTTCCTACCACATCACTATGTATCAAATCAAGTATAGAGGTAGCTCTATGTTCCTTCCCAACTTCATACCTCTTCTTTGGATGCTTACCTACCAAGCAACTAGGACATACTCCATCATAAGTTTGGATGATAGGAAAACCTTCAACCATTTTATCATTGTGGAGTTATCGGAGATATTTGAAATTGAGATTCCAAAATATCTCATGCCATATCTTACTGGTTTGTTAGTATGAGTCAATAGAGTTGTAGGAGGTGAGATAGGCAAAAAAATGTGAGAACTCATAAGCCTTAGTGGAATGATTAGCAATACCTTTTGTTATGATCCTTTTGGTATCTTTTTATATGATTTCAACTGAGTCAGAGTCGAATGTAACTCTCTTGGTAGAGTCTGTATGGGTCATCTAATAAACATTGAAAAATTTAGCTTCAAGGGAGGGCACATAGAGAACATATTTGAACTCACCATGTTGGATTTTAAATGAACCTCTTCCTGCTGCTGGAATTTAGGATTCATCTCCCTTGTGAATGCTACATCATCTTGATAGTGTGAGGGAAGAGAAAGATTCCTTGGAGGTATCCATGTGGTTGGATGCTCCAGAATCAATCAAATAAGTTGTCTACTAAGTAAGGCCAGCCTTCAAGGAATGGCACCTCTCGTGATCTTTTGTCTGTGGTCCAACATCAAACTTCTTTGGTCCATGTGGAAGAGAAATTGTGTTATGTTCAGGGAGGGCGGACTGCTGGTTGATCTGCTTCTTCATACAATGGCTTTTAGGATGAAAACCCCTCATACAGTAAGGACATTTTTCCATTTCAAACTTTTTCTTCTTCTTGGAGACCGAAGCTCCTTCGGAAGGCTTCTAACTCTCGTTTGGATTTGAATCAGATGCTTTAGGCTCCTTCCCCTTGTTCATCCATTTATACTTTTCATTGGTATAGTCCAACATTAGAAGATCTTGTTCCTTGGAAGTTTGGAGGACTCCCATTTGGACCAAATTTTCATGCTCCTTTATTAAAGACGCAGAAAAGCTTTCAAGTGAAGGCATATTCCATTTGGGAATGGAATCTCTTCAGGAATTGAAGGTACAGACAAATATAGAATACTCAGAACCAAGTTTGATGAGCATTGAGAGCACAAGTTTCTCATCCTTCCTCTCTATTTCGCAATGCTTACATTATAGTGAAAGAGAGTTGAATTTAGTAAAACATTATTGTATGGTCTCAAAACTAATGGGCTACAATGATATTAGCTCATTCTCTATAATGTTTCCTCAAAGTTCATCTTTCTTCCCAAACAAGAATTCAAGCTTCTCCCAAGCTATTCTGGGAGTCTTCAATCCTTCAAGATGAAAGAGGAGGTCTCTTGAGATGTGTGCACAAAGGAAACCAAAAGCTTCATCCAACCGGTTCAAGAAAATTTTTTTCACAGTAGGATGATGAGGTTCAGTCTCTTGGCCCATTGTCATCCTCTACAGGCCAATATTTTGCAAGGATACATGGATATCTTTCCTCCAATCAACATAGTTGAAGGGTGTTAGGATCCGAGATAAGAAATATTGATTCTCGATCAATTCTCCTTCTGATCAATAAATTTCTTCAATCACGCTATGTAGAACCTATAAGAAAACACTACAAATACAAATACAATTCACACTATTTCAGAATCAATCCTTCCCTCTAGACATGTACACTTTTTTAGGGTTTGTCATGCCTACACCGCCACTTTAAATGAATCTAGACTTATCAAGGCACCTTCTATGGAAACCCAACTGCTTCTATTATACATTGGAGAGTGGACAGACTCAAATATTTCTTGTGGAGCCTCTAATAACGTATTATAATTAATGTGTCATTGATATTCAGGCAATGAGTGCAATTAGATTGAATTATCATGCAGTGTAAAGTATGAATAATATCCAATGAACAAAACAAATCTCACAGGAAACAAACGAGTATTGATCAGTATAATTATAGTATAAACTTCATTAATCCTATCAATATACAACAGTGTTACAAATAATGGAATTTGAATCATGTGGATAGGATTCGAATCCACCAACTCAATATGGTTGCATGGCTAACTAGAAGTGTCCAAATCACTATCAGAGCTAACTAGCTAAGCTCCAACAGTCTAATTCAATCTCTCAATTAGTTAAAATTAGTTAAACTAGTTTAACTGATGTGGTAGGTGAGAAGTAGGTGGGAATAGGTGCCTATCAACATGTATCCATGCAATAATGGTACTAACTAAACTAGAGTACATCTAGCTGAATGTAACTGAAGCATAACTAAGCTTGACTAGTCACCAACTGCCAACAATTGAAGGAGGTCGATGTCGACACTCCCTATGGCTCCTAAATTGTAGGGATTGGTCTAAGAGGTGCATAAACTGATGCATGAATGTGAAATAAGTTGTAGTTAGCCTCTATCTGTGTTCCCCACACTCTAGTGACTAGTACATGTGGCCCCATTAGGAAAATTGGAACCAATGGTACTCGTGGACCCAATAATAAATAAATGACTCCTAATTTAGGAAAATATAATCTAATAGACCAGTTTGGACAAGGGAGGATTATAAATCCTAACAAGCACTTAATATTTTCTACAGAAAACTAGAGTTGTTTTCTGGAGAGAGTCTCTTCTCCATGGAAGAGTCAGATGAGCTCACCTCTATTGGATCATCCATCGAGGAAGAAGATGCATCCATAATTTGGGTGGATAATTATTGCATATATTTGGTTCACAGTTCTACCCACACCTCTATTTCAGCTTCATCAAGTGGGGATGAAAATTGGGAGAAGGAATTTTCCTTGTTGGTGCAACAGGAAGAGTTGGAGGCTTTCCTAGGTGTTCATGATGACTTACTGAATGCATAATCACCCTTTGAGCAGCCACATAGGAACATATTGTTGTCACTTGATTCCATTTAGCCACATATGGATTGGGTGGAATATTACATGTCACACATGGAGTCTTATTGCAGAAACAATTCTTCTCATGAGCAGTGGAAGGCAACTAAGCAAGCAAAATTCCAAGAGGAGTTGATGAGAAAAACATCTTGCAGAAGGTGGTCTTTGTGGAGGAAATATACACAGTTTGATGGATTCTTGTACCTTTTGACCAATGGTAGATATTTGAGCCATTGGAAGTGTTCACATGGACCTTTTGGTTGGAATGTCAGTACTTTCTCATGTTGGATGAGGTGACACTTAGTTGTTTTTCCTGCTTGTGTTTTTTGAGATAATTGGGATGCATCATCTTATTGTGAATATTTTTGGAATCCTTGTTGGTTGGATGATGCCTATATTCATTGGGGTTGGAGATGGGACTCATACATATGTCATTGCAGCAACAAAATTGTGAGCTTCAATGCTAGTGTGCATCAGGCACATAAACAATTCTATGTTGGGTGGGGAAGTCTCACAGATTTTCAATTTAGCATTAAGATTTCTCACTTTCAGTATCGTGGAATGATTTCCACATTGTTGGGTGTTATAAATCCTTGATTAATTCACCTAATAATTAATTATCGACCAGGGTTGGTAGGTTTAGAGTTAACACAAAATATATGTGAAGGTAGAGGATTTCCTATGGTGTCGTGGAAATATTTTAACAAACAAAAGATCTAAAGATATTTCAAAATGAAAAACTAAGTCAAACTCCTAAGAATTCAACTATTAAGGTAATTGAACCAAAACAAAATATTAAATTAAAGTATAAAAAATACACTATTCTATTTCATAAACAATTACTAAAGAACTACCCTTCCTAGTAGAGTTTATTAAACAATTTCAAAAACTAATTATACAAAGAAGGTGTATAATGGAAACATAATTCAATAACTAGACTGATAATTTATGGTATAAACTAATAACTTAAGATTGAAAAATAATCTTATTGACAGCTAACTCTTTAAGTAGGAAACTAGGATGCAAGGAGGACTAACTTAAAAATGAGTAGAAAACTTAATAAAGAAGCACATTGAAAACTTAATAAGAAGTATAACGTAGAAAACTTAATAAGAAACACGTAGAAAACTTAATAAAAATAACTTTAGGTTCTATTCTACAAGTCTCCTTTTATAATCACACAATGAGAAAGGAACAATCTACAAAGTACTAGTATATTTTCCTAAGGACAACACATCTAATATTAATTTTTACATGCAAATGGATAAAATCAATCCAAAGGCATGAGCACAAAATAGTACAATAGTAAAAAGAATCAGAAATAAAACACAACATAGTTCGAAATATGTTCAAGGTGAAAAGAGGTAGGGATAAGGATAAAACTTCAATAAATAACCTAAAATGACCTAATTTTAACTTTGATGTTCAATAGACCTATCATCTAGCTATTACAGTCAAAGTATACTTCAAATACCAAAGAAACAGAACATAAAACAGGTTTAAAATACATTAAAAACACTAAAAACGAAACGACAGACTGAGTGACAAACTGAACTGCAGGGTCTGAATGGCGTGTCTGAATAACAGTTTAAACAGGTTGTCTGAATGATAGTCTGCACAACTAAAATGACAGAAAATAACCTAAATGTTCTAATCTTCAACTAAATTCGTGCACATGTAAATACAATGCAGAGAGGCGGTAAATAAACCTACTTAATAATTAAATCTAACAATGAAACAATCTTAAACTAGTTCATAAAAATAAATCATTGTATATTATACTAAGAAACAAACTAGAATTTTAAATAAACTTATGACAGAAAAGGAAATGAACAGAATTGAATATATTATAATGTAATGAAAGAAATCTATTATGTGTACTTGTAAATAAGACAGTTAAGATAGAAATGAAATCACTGAAAGCAAATTGAAAACAAACTATAACAAATTGAAAGCAAACTATGCGTGCAACTAGCTATTTAACTTTGAAAATAAAACTAAACTAATGCATTACAGAAAATGAAAGAAATAAACGTTTACAGTAATCTAAATGAAAATAAACTAGAAATCAAACTAACTACAAAATAAAAGGGAACGAAACTACAAGAAAAGAAATCATTGGTTGATGAGGGGCCCTCTCAACAATCAGGGGTGATGCCTAGATAACGCTTACTCGAATGCAATCATGAACAACAGAACATACATCTTCTATTAAAAATATGGAACAAAATTACAGCGTGCTTAAGAATAATGAACTACATGCATAAACTGGTTATACTGCTAGCTAACCGAACTCTCACGTAGAGGATGATATATATATATATTGTTTATAGAGATGAGCAAGTCGACCCTTTATTGGTCGACTGCTCTCTAAATTTTTAGCTAACCGAACTCTCACGTAGAGGCTGATATATATATATATATATATATATATATATA
>LPNX010047029.1:10822-35087 GCA_001517045.1 Pseudotsuga menziesii
ATATGCGCGGTTGATGGGGATGCAGCTTTTGTGTGGATAAGGGTATGTCCATCTATATGATTAATGGGTTTCATATAGATTGCCTCTTGCTGGAAACTCTCTGGTTGTGTGTTTTTTGGTTACTATTATGCGCCTACCGGCTGGGTATTCTACGGCTACCTTGTTTCCTTGCTTCTATCGCTTGCGCTTGGCTCTCCATCTGGTCTTTCTCAGAACTACGATCTTTTTCCTGACATTTGCGTACATTTGAATTGGCCTTCCCTGCTGTCAAAATTAATGGCTGGAGTCCATCCTCATTGCTGAGGACTAGTACCAACCAGCATAAACAAGTGGGGATGTTTTTTCTTAGTTGATTTTGATTTTGGGCCAATTATCAGGGTTTTTGTCTCTTAGTGGGGTGTCCTTATCCACTGGAACCTTTTGTTCACTCCTGTCGCTGTTGGGACTTTTATCTTTGTCTTCCTCTACTACTTTGTGCGCGTTTCTATGATGCCCATGTGTGTCCGAGTCCAGGCTATTGCCAGTCCACTTTTGGTCTGACTCTGCTATCACCTGTCGGTTTCTACCACTGGTTTTTGGTGTTTGTTTGTGGTGGTATGTATTTTACTGATGGGTCTTTACTATATGATTGGGGGTTATTACTTGAAGTAGGGTTTCACGTGCCTTGTTAGGGTTTATTTTTTTATCTTTCCGAGGTTTACATAGTTGTCACGGGTTTTTATCCTCATCATTTCGGATTGTGCCCGCCTCTATCATTTTCGTGACTCGTTGGGGGTATATACCCTACCCAGGTTACCATTGGATCTGGGGTTCGATTTGTGCCTGGATTTCCGGGGTTTCGCTGTCATTCTGGATTATTGGGGTTACACGTGATACATTATTCGTGCATCACTTGTTCTGTTCATGCCAACATCCACGGAGCGGCAGACTGAGACATCTGGTGGTCAACATGCAGAGCGCCATAGACGACGTAGGAAGACGAAGACCCTCCGAGCGCGGGATGGCAAACTTGATTTTGTGGTTGGAAGAGATATTTATTTGGACAGAATACAAGCTTTATGTTCCAGAGCCCTTATCGGGCGTCTCGAGTATGCATCTATGGATAAGAAAAAATGGAATGCATGGGCAGCAGAATACTGGAAACCGCTCATCGATTATGTACCTGCCATAAGCCTCTTAGCCAAAGGATGGATTGTATTTGTTTTTCTGGAGGATAGGCATGCATCCACTGTGCTGAGCAGACCGTGGAGGGTTGGAAGAGGCTCCCTGGTACTTGACAGATGGCATGTGAACTTCGATCCGGTTCGGGAAAGAATTAAAAAGAGGCATCTTTGGGCGCTCTTACCTGGGTTACCATTTCCTCTCTGGAACCAGGCCATTTTGGCGGGTCTGGGAGATACTATTGGCCGATTTATTGCTATTGATGAGGACTTCATGAATGTTTATGATAAGAGGATTGCAAAGATATTGGTTGAATTAGACATCTCCTCTGGTTTGCCAGCAGATATTGACATTCATTGTGAAGGGTTCACTTTCTCCCAGCGCATAGATTATCAGGGTGTACCTTTTTGTTGTAGCTGCTGCCGGGCTATCGGTCATCTACGGAAATTTTGCCCCTCCTTACGTTTTCGATCCCGCTCTCCGGTCTCCAGCTCTCCTATTGAAGACCCGTCGACTCCTCTTTCGGTGCAGGGACTCATACAAAATAGGCAAGCATCTTATCTTCCTTTATCATCTTTAGAAAATTTAAAAGATGCTTGTGAATGTTTTGATGATGCATATGAATCTGAGATAGCGTATTTGGATTCTTTCACTCCAGGGTCGAATCATATGCAACCTACATCCATTAGTCTACCATTATCTAATATCTCTGGCTCGGCTGTTTTATCTCAACGGGATCACCCTATTCCAACTGTCGAGATACCATCCACTGTGGATGTCATCCCTGATGTGCCTATTCATTTGAAAGGGATAAATGTAACCGATTCTGTTATAACAACGACTACTTCTCCTGATCCCGGTGGGGTGAATGTCCATGATACCTTATTGAACCCTACTTCTTTCCCTCTTGTGGAGGTCAACTTAGACGGCGTGGTGGTACCTTCACACACATCATCTATTTCTTTGAGCTTTCCTTCAACTGGTTGTCCTTACCAGCCTCTAAAATCTTCTTGCGCTACACCCAAAATTATCTAATTTGCCTTTTTGTGCACCTATTTTATCCGCTGACATATTACATGCACACTCAAAAGCTCCTTCTTTGAGCGCACCTTTGGGTTTGGAGACCACTACTGTAACTTCCCCTCCTCCTCTTGTTTCAACCTCTAGTACTCGCGTAGATGTATCTTGTAGTGGAGCTACTATACCTGACAATAGCCAGTCTACGGAACAGATGTCTTGTCATAATCGCCCACTTTTCACATCTGCTGATTTCCCTCCACTTTCCTCTACATCTTCTCCACATAGTCCGACTGGAGCTCCATCTTTTTCTGATCCTGCACTTCTCAATTCGCTGAATATCTTCTCTGATAGGACTCCCCTTTCGCCCAATGTCTTACCCCTGGACTCCATACGATTTGAAAATGTTACCATCAGGGGGAAAAGGAGAAAAAACCCTAAAGCTTCCCTACCTGAGTCTCTCGCACCTGCTCCACACACCCCTATTTCCACTCAGCTTAAGAATGCAGCACGTTTGTCTAGCTCCTCGAATAACCGGGTCCTTAGAGCTTCGACCCCTCCACATTCGGGTTCATAATGCGCATTCTGTCTCTGAATGTTCGAGGGCTGGGGGGCTCAGCCAAACAGAAAAGCCTCCGCCATTTATTTTTGACCCTTTCCCCGGATATGATACTCTTCCAGGAGACTATGACCAGCACCTACCCGACCCTTTTTTCCTTTTCCAAGCTGTGCCCCTGGTGGGAATTTTGTGCCATTGACTCGTTTGGCCTTTCGGGGGGCATCCTTTTTGGATGGAACCCTCGTGTCCTCAGATGTAAGGCCTATCATACGATGGCGGGCATTTTACTAAATGTAACTCTGCGGGGGTATAGACTAATGAATGTGGGATCACCATCCAGGACAATGAAAGTGGGCATGCCATGTAAATTAAATATATGATCCATGAAATATTGGGAAACTATGAAAGGAGTAAAGGAGTGTAGTAAGGCATTAAATTGAACATATTTGGAAAGGTGATTAACCACCATCATGATGCTTATTTTTTGCTAGTTTTAGGGAGGTCCATTCTAACATTTGAGGAAATATTTATCTAAATACTAGTTGGGATTTATAATCGTTACAATTCCCTTGGATTCTTCACTATCTCACCATTATTACTTTGACAAGCATCACAATCAACAATAAGAGTACAAATGTCATTTTCCATGCCTTCTCGGAAGCAAGAGCCTTCATTTCNCCTTGGAGTCTTCACTATCTCACCATTATTACTTTGACAAGCATCACAATCAACAATAAGAGTACAAATGTCATTTTCCATGCCTTCTCGGAAGCAAGAGCCTTCATTTCTTTCATAGGTTTTATGAGAACAACATTAACCCATCGTGTGAGATGAATGCAATTCCTCTAATAGAATTTTTTGTAAGAAAAAAAATTATACTAGAAAAATGCATCATTTATACTGCACAGTATCTTGCTGTCAATTATAGTCCAATATTTAAATTTTTTGCTAATCTTCAATTTTTTTTCNGAATTTGTTGTAAGAAAAAAAATTATACTAGAAAAATGCATCATTTATACTGCACAGTATCTTGCTGTCAATTATAGTCCAATATTTAAATTTTTTGCTAATCTTCAATTTTTTTTCCAAAAAACGATTAATTGATTCCCATTTTTTGTAAAAAAAAATGTTTACCTAAATTCAATACTATTAAAATCTTTTACTCTAAAAAGAACCAAAATTTACTAGAAACTATATTTAAACCCTTCTAAGAATTTTCATATTTTTACAAAAGTATTTCTAGAAACATTTTATATTTGGAGTTCTATGAAACAACAAGATTCACCAAGGTTTATACACTTTAATATATGTATGGAGTGTTAAAATGTTTTCTTCTTCTAAAGTTTTTAGATGAGTTGAACCACTATGTCATTGACCAACCATTCTTGTCAACTCTTGAAAAGCTAAGGGTATGAGTAAAGATAAAACCGAGAGAGGAGTGTCCTCATATTTTCCATACAAACAATCAACAACCACATTCCCTTTACCTTTCTTAAAAAATATTTTGAATAATCATACCTAGGCATATTAGTGATCCATTTTCATTATCTAGGGACAACAACCCTTTTCTCTAGAAAATATTTTAAAGTATAAGGTTATATCTTGATCTAGTAACTTCTCCCAATGAGATATGGGTCCAAGGTATTATTGGCATGAAAAATGACCATCGTCTCTTTCTTATAAGTAGACTTCTCCATATTTTTGTTACACAACTATTTATTAGTGAATGATGATGGGTGTTATTCTTACATTTCATGACCCCCATACCTTTTCTTGATGCATCACACTCCAAGAAAAAGGTAATACTTATATTGGGATCCATGGACCACTAAGAAGGGTGCATCATGCACAAATTCCTTTAAATCTAAAAAGGCATGCTTTTATCTAGACAAATGCAGTCTTTTTAACAAGGTTATTAAGGGGGTTGGAATTCACCCATCATTTTTTTTTGTAAATAAAGACATTATATTACAGCATCAGGAAAGTTACAAGGCGAAACCAAAAACAGAATTAACAGACCTCGGGCCCCAAGATAGACCCTGCAGAGTTGGTCATACACTGAGCACTATAATCGCCTATACAGATTATGCATCCTAAGCCATCTTTCAACCCAAAAACACCCTGCAGGGCTGGCCATGCATTGAACATATGAATACGGACATCACTATGACAAACTAGGATTTCTGAACCAAGATGGCACGCAGGCCCGACTTGCCAAAAATTGGCGATATAACATCTAAAGCCTATTATTTCCAAAAGAACAAAATAAAGACTTAAGCTGAGGCTGACAGATATAGCCCCTGGGCAACAAGATAGAACCAGTTCATACCCGAACAAGGAAACCATCGAGCCAGCTGCAGAGGGGCCCGGCCCATCAAAACTATCATTCATACTTCTAGAAAGCTGAGGGCAGGCAGGACCTCAAGGCTTGAGCAGGAGCAGGAGGCACACGAGGAGGGGCCAGAGGCCCCTCGGAAGAGGATGTGACCTGACTTTTCTTTTTACCACACGGGTCGCAGCATTCTCTTGGACACGCCATCTCCTTAGGGACCTTACCCACCGCATAGAAGGAAATCCCCAGGCGAGAGGCCAGAATATCAACCTTCTGATGGATAAGGTGGCATTCTCCATTGTGATGCTTCCACGCCCTGACAGGTTCCTCGTCCCCAGTTGAATTCGCTTCCCACTCCATGAAAGAGTGATCCACAAGCTTCATATTTACCCAGTATTGCATCAGCAGGCGGTCATAATCCCCTGCCCGACCCGCAGTGGATCCAGGGTCCAAAACCTAGTCCGCCACCTCCCGCCGGAGATCATCCTTGGGCATGTTTTTCACCGAAACCCAGAGGTCCTCAGCTATGTCTTCCACCTCGCGACGAATGTTCAGGGGAATGTTATCCTTGAAGAATTCCGCCTCCTCCTGGGCCTGAAGTTGGGCTCGAGTCGCCCTGCGGGATGGCTTAGCGGCACTCGACACAGACGTAGAATCCTCACAGGCCTTCCCCTTGACCAACTGCCCATGTGGTGCCATTCTCAGGAGGTGAGGATTGTACTTGCGGGCACCGAGGTAGCCACACATCAAGAACCACTTCCAGAGCAGAACAGAGAGCCCCTTAGGAGACCAAAAGAAACTGAAGGTAGTGAGCACAGAAGGGCGCTGATAGCTCAATGTCCAAACACGTGAGCAATAAGAATGAGGCGGAGGCATCATGGAAGCATCAGGATTGTACCGAAGCATCATCATTAGTCTGAGGCAGATCCCATAATTTGTTCCTCTCGCCATGAAGGGTAATCTAGCTGATAGGATTGCACTGTCAAGTCCGTCGTCCTTCCCTCCTCTTACCATTTTTTCACTTGCACTCGGGGGGGTAAAATAAATGATCAAGGACAACCACCTCTGTCCCCGATTACTGATCTCATTATTACTGACCTCCATCAAGGTGATGGTTTGTCATGGGGTGCTCGCGCCATCTAGCATCTGTACCCTCCACTTCGCTTGGCCTAATTAGCTGCGTACCTTCCTGTTGATCCCGAACCGCCAACTGGCGACAGTTATGAGCCCATTCAGCTCCTTCAAAACTCTCTAGTGGGCCCCATTGGGTAACCAGCTCCCCCTCAACCCCTACATTTGCAAGATGGTCTGCCACCTTGTTGGCATCACGTCGGACGTGGGTGAACGAAACTGCGGGGTGGCCGTGGATCAAGTTTCGTAGTTCTTCCAAACAATTGGCCATTCTCTAGCTAGTCGACACTTGTCCGCTGACTCGGCCATGAGCTAACCAACGAGCCATCTGGACCAAAATCTGGGAATCTCCTTCGATGATCGCCGGGAAACTGTTGCTGCGCACCAAGCATTGCAGGCCTTGGATCATCCCCTCGAGCTCAGCTGAGTTATTAGAATCATGACCAATTGCCCCTAGAAAAACGAAATTAATCCTACCAAGAGAGTCCCGACAGAGACCACCAAAACCCGTAGGACCTGGGTTACCCCTGGAGGCCCCATCAAAATTAAGCTTGAAAACCATGGGAGGAGGAGGAGACCAGGATTTCCGGCTGGATGGCTGAAGGATATTCTAATGAAAACAGAGTTCATCCATCTGCAGTTTGTTCAGAACCCAAAATTCCCTAACTGGGAGCTCTTCTGCTGGTATAGATTTGTCCTCGTCGTGCCATTGCATACTTTGGATAGAGGAGAGGAGGTTCACTCGCACAATTTGCCACACCGTGTCAGGGCTAGTTCTTTTGTCCTGGAAAATGCATCCGTTCCTCTCTTTCCAGACACACCACATGATCATACTAGGTAAGGCATTCCAAATTTCCTTAATAATTCAATTTTTGAACATGTTTGGGTTCCATTCAGCCAGCGTTCTTGCCGGCTGGGCTCTTTTCCTGTTGCTTCTTCTGAAGCCTTCTGCTCCCTTGTCCCAGATGGCCGCCGCGAAAGGACAGCTATCCAACAGATGATTTGTGGTTTCCTCCACCTGCGAACATAGGCAGCATCGGGATGGGCCGTGAATTCCCCTTTTCCTTAGATTTTCGCCCGTGAGAATACGACCTTTGACTGTGAGCCAGGCGAAAGTGGTGACCTTGGGCCATAAGTTGAGCGTCCAGATCTTCATCCATATTTCTCTTTCCTCGCCGTCATTCCCAATGCGAATGTTGTACGCTTCCTTTATGTTGAAAGTTCCTTTTTCCAGATACCCCCATCTCAGCACATCATTTCCTTCCATGGGTCTGATACTTCTACTGAGCATCTCCTCTTGGAAGGCCTTCCAGTCCTCCTCTTCAACTCGATCAGGTTTAATCATGAAAGACCATCGCCTTCGCTCATTAGGACGTTGTTCTTGCCAGAAGTGCTGAACCAGGAAGCGACCCTCCGACCTTGACCAATCCTGAATGAGGGTCCAATGAGGGTTATTGCTTAGCTGAGGGAGCTGGTTCCAAGAGTCTTCCCAGAAGCGAGCACTCCTACCATCCCTAATCTCCCAAAAACTATGTTTTTGAATTATTTTCCTGCCAGCCTTCGCCTTATTCCATATAGGAGATCCCTGTTGCTCTTCGTTGAAGCGAATCAATTGAGGTTGAGGCCTGTCATGGCCATATTTAGAGGACCATAGCCTAGCCCAAGGCTCAGCAGAATGAGAAACCCAGCGCCACCAAACTTTCGCCCCCTGGACTTCTGCCATAATTTCTGGATCTCGCAGGCCTAGACCCCCTGCCAGTTTTGGCTTACAGATGCTATCCCAGCTAACCAGAGCAAATTTGGATTTTTCTTCTCTGCCTCCCCACAGGAAGATGCGTTGGATGCGTCGAATCTCGTGCAGGATGGATTTCGAAGCTGCCAGGACCGAGAACAGATAGGTAGGCATCGCTTGAAGGACTGCTTTAATCAGGACCAACCTGCTAGGCAAGTTCAAGGGACGAAGAGTCCAATGAGAGAGTTTTTGTTTCATCCTGTCAAGGAGTTCAAGCCAGGACACCCCCTTCAATTTTCTCGGGCTCAGAGGGACCCCAAGGTATTTAGAGGGAAAGGAACCCTTTGAAAAACCTAGGATACGAAGAATGTTCCTCTGGGTGGGAAGGGCAGTGTTGAGAAAAAAGACCTGGGATTTAGCCTAGTTGACGTCAAGACCTAAAGATTTGGCAAATAGGGTCAGGAAAGCTTTGAAGATTTGAGCTTCTTGGACTGAAGGGTGCCCCATGAGCATGGTGTCGTCTACGAATTGATGATGGGTCTGAGCTTCCAGAGAATCCATCAATCGGATGCCTCGGAGCTCACCACATTCCACCTTGGACTGGAGAAGGCGGCTCAGACCTTCAGCCATGAGAATAAAGAGAAAAGGGGAGAGGGGGTCTCCCTGCCTTATACCTCTAGACGATTGAAAGGTGCTAGTCGGAGATCCGTTCAAGAGGATGCTAAAGAAAGGGGTAGAGATTAGCCCCATTACCCATTCCACCCAGCCCTGGCAGAACCCGTGGGCCTCCAACATTCTGCGGATGAAAACCCAATTGAGTTTATCGTAGGATTTTGAAATATCTAGTTTGATCAGCATACCAGGAATTCTCAAATTCTTCAGGGAATGCAGAACTTCCTGCACCAGGATGACCCCGTCCAGGATTTGGCGACCTTCTACAAAGCCATACTGCTCCGGGCTGATCAGAGAAGGAAGGAGCGGCTTCAGACGATTGGCAATGACTTTAGTGATAATTTTGTAAATTACATTGCATAGCACTATCGGTCAGAATTTGTCCAAACGATCTGCCCCTGTCTCTTTGGGAATAAGCGACAGGAAAGTGGCATTGAAAGCTCTTAGCACCCCCTTCTTGTTTCTAGACTCTTCGATGATTTCCACCACCTCTTCCTTAACCATGTCCCAGAAATAGTGGAAGAAGTTGGAGGTGAACCCATCCGGCCCAGGCGCTTTTCCCAGAGCCATTTGATTGACAGCCTCTTCCACTTCCTGCATAGACACTGGTTTGACCAACATCTCATTATCCTCTCTAGTGACCGAGGTAGGGATAAGCCTCGTGATTTGGGCTATTTCACGATCCTTGACATGGTGGTCTTCATTCAGGATCTCAGCGAAGTAGTGATTGAGTTCCTCCTCAATTTTTCAGTGCGTTTCAATTCGACCGCCCTCCATCTTTTTAAGTTTTACAATCCTCGAGGAGTGTCGGTCCTGAAGGACCGAGTTATGAAAGAACTTGGTGTTTCTCTCGCCATCCTGCAGCCATTTAACTTTGGATTTTTGTTTCCAATATATGCCTTCCTATTTTTCCTGGGCCTCTAACTGTCCCCATAAGTCCTTTTCTTCTTTCTGCATGTCCACGTCCCATCCTTCAGTCATTCCTTTCTGATTTAGTTGCTCCAAGTCAGCAATCAGTCTTTTCTTGTCCTCAAAAATGTTTCCAAACTCCTCCTTATTCTAGGTAAGGATTCTGGATTTGAGAGCTTTAAGCTTATGTTGGAAGCAATACATAGCTGTTCCTGCTGGGGGAGTCATCTCCTGCCACCATTGCTGCACAAGATTTTTGAAGTCCTTGTGCTCCATGCAAAATTGTTCAAACCTGAAAGGTTTCCCCATAGCGGAGCTAGACCAATCCCATCTAAGGCAAATGGGCCAGTGGTCTGAGCCAACGGCTAGGAGAACCTCGGCCAAATTTTCCCCCGTGTCCCGGAGAAGGGGCTCAGAGACCAAAAACCTATCCAAGCGAGAAGCCACCAGATGAGCTCCCCCCCTCTTGTTGTTCCATGTGAACCAGCCATTACTAGTTTCCATGTCCACAAACAAGCTGCCTTCCTGGAAGGCCCCAAACTCCTCTTGGTATTTGTCCAAAGACCTTCGACCTCCCTTTTTTCCCCCAAGGTTAGAGATAAGGTTGAAGTCTCCTCCTATTATCCATCGCCCTCTGCCCACTTGGTTGTTGGTCCATTCCAAAAAGTCGAGGAAGGCCTGCTTCTCAGCAAAGCTACTCGGACCATAGGTGTTCACCAAAGTGCCTTTCGCTCCAGTAATAAGGTGTTGGAAATCAGCTATAAGGGAGAACTTGTTGGCTCTCCAGTTTGAGAGATCAATTACCTGAGGGATCCATAGGATTGTGATGCCCCCCGATTGACCTGTTGCATCCAGGGCCATCACCCGGCATCCTTTCCATATTTTACTGCTAATCTTGTCCATGCTTTCAGAACTACATTTTGTTTCCTGAAGAAAGAGTATATCAGGGTTTTCCTGCTTGATCTTCCGATTGAGAGCTTTCCACTTCCTGGGGTTGCCACACCCCCTTATATTACAAGAGATGAATTTCATTGAGAAACTTTGGAGACTTCAGAAAAGGCCGCCCTGATAGTCAAATATTGGCCTGATTCAATTAGTTTGATTCCCACCTCTGCAATGCGCTGTTTGTTCGATTTCCTGCCTCTGCGTTGTTCCTCCTCTGGGGGTTTCTGCTTGTGCCCAGTTAGGGGGTCTAGGTCAATTCCAAGGTTTGGATGGGCCCCCGCCTTGATGATAGCCACCTGCAGGAGTTCAATTTTTCTTCTGGATACATAGCCCTTCCCTTTCTTTCCACACTCTTCTTCAATGGCGTCCAAATCTAATTCACCTAATTCCATTTCTTCATCTGCATCTTCCTCTACTATCTCCATCTGCTGGACTTCAGCCTCCTTCATCATTATGGGGGTTTTGGTAGGCGTGGAAACACTTTCTTTTTCCTTAAGCGTGCCGTCCTCCTCCAAACCACCTAGGGTCTCGAAAGCGTTCCTAGACCGTAGCTCCGTCGGTGGTGGATCCTTTTTGGAATTTGGCTGCCCAGGAGCTCCGCTCCTCTTGCGGTTCTTTACTTGAGTGAACCCATCCTACGTTGCTCCTTATTTTACCTGCCTAAGGTCTAATAGAGCTGGCCTGGACTACATCCGCGGGAAGTTCCTCCCTAGGTGACCATACACATGACAATGTCGACATCTAAAAGGAATCTGCTCATAGTCGATTGGTTGGAGCCATTCTTCATCTTCTTAGCTTAAATTTATAGCTTCTGGCAGATCTTTGGAGAGATCCAGGTAAACACAAATCCTGGCGAAGGATGTGTACCTCTGGACCTTCGTTTGTTCTGACACTTTAATGAACTCCCCTAGGGCATTCGCAATATCCCGCAAAGTGTCCAGATCCCAGTATTCTTCAGGAAGAGAGAACAGGCGGATTCAGACTGGGGCCACCGTCAGGTCCTCTGTCTTTGGGTTGAAACGCTCCTTCCGTGGGCGGAGATACAGACCTGCGGAAAAGAAGAAATAGGGTCCCCCCTCCAGGATTCAGTCCCTATCCTACTGGTTGAAAAAAATGATTGTGAAGAAGCCCTTGGAGCCCAGCTGCAGATCATAGTGACCCTTGGGGTTCCATACGCTACTAATCCATTTGATCAGGTCCTTCTCCTTGGGCCATATCCCTACAAACTTTCCTATCAGGGCTTTCTCTTTCCATAGCTCAATCGTGCCCCTCACTTTTTCAGAGAGAATCTGAACTGAGGGGATAGTGAGAGCTTTTGGCAAACAGCCTCCCATTCTAGGCTTGTGGCCATCTGACTGGCGCAGCTGCTGGTCCTTTCCCCCTGCAGCTTCTCCCTCCGACCCAATGGGCCCAGAGGAGCCTGCCTCCATCCGCCCAGCACACGTGAAGGCCAGCCACCCATGGAGGCTACCTTCTTCAGCGGCCAAGGGCCACACAGGGAGTGGCGAGTAGGAAACCTACGCAGCAGAAACCCTATCGAACCTCCCACTTCCAAACCCTAGCCGAATCCTATTCAAAGGACCAATTTTTCCTGGAATTCATCCATCATTGCTCACAGTCTTCCTGTACTATTAGGTAAGTCTTATGAACCCACATAAGATTTAAGGATTTAATGCATGGTTGATATTGCATTGCAACAATTTTGTTGGGACACACACTCACACCTCATGTCAACTAATAATGTTACCCAATTATTTGACTTGTTAAATTTCAAAAGAACATTTGTATGTTGGAGAGGTCAATGTTAAGAACCTATGTCAACCCTCCTCTTTATTTTGTTAGTATATTTTGTTGGACACATATGCTTTGTAAGTCGTCCCATTAGTATGTTGTATTATCCGACATTCATGGGGATTAATAGTTGTTGTTAAGTCGTTCAGTTAGTACGTTGTATTATCCCACATTCATGGGGAGTAATAGTTTAGACTTAGTATATAAGTAAGTGTTGAGGCCAATGAAATCATCCAAGAGTTATTTTTTATTGAGCTTGCTTAAATGAGGTTTCCCCTTTGAAGTGGCTTGTGATCAATAAAATCTCTTCTATGCTCCATTATTTTTGTTATATCGTGCATTCTCATTTTTTGTTAGAGGAGGTTCTCCACATCTGCTATCAGAGCACTTTCCTTGGCACACGTGGGGATTTTTTTTTCTTCTCTTATTTTTAGCAAAAAAAAAGAGGGAAAAATTGGGTGATGACTTTTAAATCAATTTATGAAACTTTCTGCACATAATCAGAAGAAACAAATTGCATATATGAATTCCTCTTGCAAAAATACATAGATTCAAAAAAAATAATCTCAATTGGAGTTCCGAAAATGGATATATCGCGGATTTAAAATCAGTCATTTCCAAAATTTCGGTGACAATTGCGGAAATTGCAGAGCGAAAATCTTTTGACCGGTTGCCCAGATTTCTATTCTTATTGTGTGGGGAGATGTAGAGTGGTTGTTCCAGTTCCAGAAATAGGTATATTAGTGATTTTGAGCAATATAGATCAAGTTATGCTAATTTTAAAATTTTCGTTTCAAAATCCTAACTCTAATTACAGTTTTTTTGGGAATTGGGTGGAAATTCTGGCACTATTTTTATTGTAGTATTTCTTCTTCTTTGCATCAATATTATTCATTTGGATCAGGGAATAAACCCTATCCGCTTAACTGTGGGAAGTACTTGGGCCTAGCCCTAAAACTCATTGTGAGGAGTACCACATGAACCCTGAAGTAGCTGGCCATTGAGAGGACTTTCCAAGCGAAAAGGGAAACGACCCCTACCTAATTGACTAGTTCCACCTGAGAGGTAACCCAAGAGTTGTCATCTGTGGAAAGATGGTTATCAGTTTTACCTGAGTCGTGGAGTGAGGGGTACTGCCCCAATACGCAATTCGTTAGAAAAAAATGGTGGTCGAGTGAATTCCTTGAACCTTTAGGAAGCCGCACATACATGGGATCCATATCCTTTTCCAATTGGTAAAGCATATAATTCCAGACTCGCCACATATCATTTTCATCGAACCTAAAAAAAGGTACAAATTTCTGAATTTTGGACATATATTCTTTGATTTAGCTTCATTTACCTTGAAAATTCACTATAACCCCCGTAATATAATTCTGAATATTTTTGGGCCTTGAGGACCCTATCCCAAATTCCACTTCCCGAAGCCTGAAATTCCAATTCACACCCAATCGCCTTCAAATTTTTGCCACTATGTTCATTTCCCATTTTTTCTTCCTTGTCTCTCTTTGACAAATTTTCTCATAGGATTTGACCCCACTTATGAAATTCACATTTTCTGCTACCCTGTTCCTCAGCAACTTTCCAAAACCCATTCAAACCCCAATTTCCCACCCGAGTTTTTCCCAACTCAAAATTTTCCTTCTCTAAAACCCTTTCCATTTTTTTTTTTCTACCCATTTCCCTAGAAAAAAATGTGCTTATGGTTTTCACCCACGTAGGCGCAAATAAAAAAATGGAAGAAAAAATTTCCCCCATCAATACCAAACTAGAAGATATGGATCAAAAAATTCTTGACCTCCATCTTCTGGATTCACCCATGAACAACGAACGATGACCTGGGTCTTCTGCAGGAACTGGGTCCTCTTCCTCTAGCAACTTTCGTGGGCCGAAGCTTGATTTTCCTCGCTTCAATGTTGATGATTCGACTAGATGGATTTACAAGGCCGAATAATATTTTATTCTGCATAACACTCTTGTTGTCAATAAAGTCCTTCTTTCATCCTTTCATTTGGAACATGAAGCCCTTCAATGGTTCCATTGGTACATTAAGGATCATGAAGCACCACAATGGAAAGATTTTTGCCAACTCCTTTTGCACCGATTTGGCCCTCGTGGTTTTTATGAATTCATAGGAGCACTCACTAAACTTCTCCATACTGGCACTGTGCGAGAGTATCAGACCGAATTTGAGAAATTGGTCAATCACACAGAAGGATTGTCTGATGAATTCTATAGAAGTTGTTTTATCAGTGGTTTGAAGGATACAACCTGATCTGAGGTTAAAATATTCTATCCCAACACAATGATGCGAATCCTAGGGTTGGCTAAGTTGGCGGAGGACAAGATCAGGGCTCAACAATGCCCCAAATCCACTTTTGTTCCATTAAAAAATATAGTTCCCCAAAGACCTCCAATCCCTCCAACTCCTAGAACCACTCCTATTAAGCATTTGTCTGAAGCTGAGATGCGGGCACGTAGGGAAAAAGGACTTTGTTATATTTGTGATGGGAAATTTGTTGATGTATAAGTAACTTCGGAATGTATTCACTTATATTTCTTATGTATTGTAAACCAATGTTTATTCCGGGATATATTTGCAATGCACTTGAGTCATGTCATGCCCCGATGTTCCTATCAGGAGGATCTATAATGTAAACAAGTCATGTCAAGTTATTGTGGGTAACCCTCCTATTGATTAAGGGTTAAAGTCCCCGCAGTTCCAGGGAACTAGGGCTATTAGACTCTCCTAGAGAGGTCGGCCCTAGTAGGGTTTAGTCATGCCAGGAATTAGTATAAATAGAGAGCTAGCCTCTCTATTTATCACACACTCATCCACACTGAGTTGTAGCACATAGCTAAGGAAAAGAAAGACACTGGGGCAAGGAAGGAAGAGGTTACTGCTAGCGGGAGGTCATCTTACTATTTTGGGGTTTTACTTTTGGTGTTGACTCTATCTCTGAGGAAGTTGCGGGGTTTTCTCCATTTATCGTTTCCCTGAGGAAAAACACTATGTTCATTGTCTCTTGTGTTTGATTGCTGTGCTTGTTGTTCTCTTAGTTAAAGATCCTAATAATATGCTAGCTTAATGTTAAAAATCTAACATGGTATTAGAGCTAACCTGAGAAGAAGACACTGTGAATCTGCGAGAACTAGGGCTTCCTATTTTGTGGATCTCTCTCCACAGATTTTCAGCAAAAGTAGGGTTGAATAACTCTCCTCCCTAGGGTTCATCTTTCTGTCGAAGCAGAATCCAATTCTGAGGTTTTTCAGTTTTGGACTCGACACTACTGCCAAAAATTAGGGCTTTCCATAGAAGTGAAATTTTTCAGTGAGCCCAGGCCTGGATTGATCTCCTCCTCAAAATCGAAGTTAGGGATCAAAATCAAAGCATTTGGTTGGACACAACTCTGGAAAAGCAAAACCCTAATCTGCTCTTGAACTAGCATTGCAGGATTTTAGCTCCAAATCCAGATCCGACATCTTGACCTGGTAAGATCTAAATCTTTTTTATTTCCATTTGAGGTTTTCAATTAAGATGTCTCATCATACCAAGCTTGATGAAAAGATTGAGGGAGCTGATAACTTTCGAGCCTGGAAGTATAGGATCTCCCTGGTCTTGGAAGAAAATTAGTTGGACTCCTACATCAATGAGGAGGTTCCAGTTCCAAAGGAAGATGAGGCTAAGGCCTTACACAAGAAGAATATGGTTAGGGAAAAGAGGATCATTGCTGATTCAATCAAGGATCACCTCATACCACAGGTGTCCTCCCTCAAGACACCTAAATCTATGTTTGATGCCCTAACCAAATTGTTTGAAGGGAAGAACATAAACCAGAGGATGACTCTGAGAAACCAATTGAAGAATGTGAAGATTCAGAATGTAGAAACCATCTAGTGTTACTTCACAAGAGTTTTTCACATCAAGGAACAACTGGAAGTAGTAGATGAAGAAGTGGATAATGCTGAGATTGTAATGACCACCTTGAATGGTATCCCTAGATCATGGGACTCATTTATTCAAGGGATATGTGCGAGAAAGAAGTTAGTCAAGTTCAGCAGACTGTGGGAAGAATGCTCTCAAGAAGAAGCTCAGATAGAAGCTCGAGAAGAAAAGATGGGAAGTGAAGATCAAGCCCTCACAGTTCATTCCAAGCAAAGCAAAAGAAGTTCTCATCACTCCAGAGGTAAGCATTTCTATAAAAATAACTCTAGAAAATATTTCTCTAGAAGAAGATGTTACACATGTCATGAAGTAGGACACTTTGCAAAAGATTGTCCTAAAAGACAAAATAAGAAAAAGGGAAACAAGAAAAGACATCATGTTCATGCTGTAGAGGATGATGAACCATCCAAGAAGAAAATCAGATATGAAAGTGAAGACTCTTCAAGTGATGAAGAATATGTCTTGATTTCTTCTCTCACGGGAAACATCACACATGGAAGCAATGATTGGCTTATAGATAGTGGGGCTTCCAAACATATGACATGATTCAAAGAGTCCTTTGTAAAACTTTTAAAACATGAATCACCTCACAAGGTGAAGCTTGAAGATGACTACCAATATCCAATAAAAGGTAGTGGGGAATCCTCCTATAAACTAGACTTTGGAAAGTCTATGAAGATGCAAGATGTATTGTTTGTACCAGGTCTCAAGAAGAACCTTCTCTCCATATCTGCATTAGATGCAAAAGGAATGAGGGTTTCATTTATAGATGGTCAATTCATCATGTGGCCAAAAGGAAAGACTATCGATGATGTGGTAGTGATTGGAGAACAAGAAGGAGGATTGTACAAATTAAAGGGCCATCCAAAACAAGCCTTGGTCCATGACACAGTAGAGCCAAATGAGCTTTGGCATAGAAGGCTTGCACATGTGCATTACAGAGCACTAACATTGGAAAGCAAAGCTGTTGAAGGTCTTCCAGAAATTCAAGCAAAACATGATGGGGTTTGCAAAGGATGTGCGAAAGGAAAGAATACAAAGAAGACATTTCCAAGTAGCGAAAGCAAAGCAAAAGGAATCTTGGAAATCATCCACTCTGATGTATGCGGTCCTATGTCATCAAGCTCACTAAGTGGGTATGTATATTATGTTTTATTTATTGATGATTTTTCTAGGAAGACATGGATTTAATTCATGAAGAACAAAGATGAAGTATTCAACAAGTTCAAAGAATTTGGAGCCTTGATCGAGAATGACACAGACAAGAAGATCAAGACCTTTCAATTAGATAATGGCGGAGAATTCATATCAAATGAATTCAAAGAGTTATGCAAAGAATCAAGGATTAAGAGGGAGTTGTCCACTCCTTATAATCCACAACAGAATGGGATTGCAGAACGAAAGAATAGAACTATCATGGAAGTTGCAAGAGCTATGCTTCATGATCAAGATCTTCCTATGCATCTTTGGGCAGAAGCTTCCAGAACAACGGTGTATGTACAGAACCGTACTCCACACAGAGTACTTGAGAACAAGACTCCTAAAGAAGTCTTCTTCGGCAAGAAACCAAAAGTTAGCCATCTCAGAATATTCGGCTATCCTGTGTACATACACATTCCAAAAGAGAAGAGAAGAGAACTAGATCCTTTAGGAAAGAAGGGTATATTTGTGGGATACTTTGAAAGCTCGAAGGCTTACAGAATATACTTCCCAGGATTCAAGAAGATTGACATCAGCATGGATGTGACATTTGATGAAGACACAACTTACAACAAATCCAGAAAGAAACCTACTGAAGAACCTAAAGAAGCAGAAGCACCCAGAATTCATGACACAACCATGAACGAAGAAACTCAAGAAGAAGATCAAGAATTTCAAGAACCAAAAAGACCTGTAGATCCACCTCTAGAGAAGAATCCTCATAAGAGGAAACCTGCTTGGGTATGAGAAGCTATCCAAGGTGCGGAAATATATGGGGCTCCATAAGAGAATCACAGAGAAAGAAAGAGGACCAGATCCTGCTCTGGGTATGTAGCATTACTATGTGATTTCATCGATAAAGAACCTTCAAATTATGAATTAGCGGCATAACATAAAGAATGGAAGGATGCTATGATCGAAGAGTATCAATTGATCATGAAAAAAGATGTTTGGGATGTTGTCCCAAGACCAGAAGGGAAGTCAGTTGTAACTTCCAAATGGATCTACAAGATCAAGCATGCTGCAGATGGTAGTATAGAAAAGTATAAAGCAAGATTTGTTGCTCATGGTTTCTCCCAAAAAGAAGGAATAGATTATGAAGAAACCTTTGCACCTATAGCCAGATACACTTCCATCAGATCAGTACTTGCTTTGGCTGCAGTGATGAAATGGAAGATACACCAGATGGATGTCAAGACTTCCTTCTTGAATGGTGTATTTGAAGAGGAAGTGTATGTAGAGCAGCCACTCGGTTTTGAGACACATGACAGGGAGTATCATGTATGTAGACTGAAGAAAGCCCTGTACAGTTTGAAACAGGCTCCCAAGACATGGTACAGAAGAATTGACAGCTTTCTATCTAGTTTGGGCTTTACAAAAGCAGACTCCAACCTTTACTACAAGGTTGAAGATGGCAACCTAGTGATGCTCCTACTATATGTAGATCATCTGTTTGTAACAGGTATGGATGGGTTGATCACTAATATGAAGAGAAATCTTGCTGTCATGTTCGAAATGAAGGACTTGGGAATGATGCACTATTTTCTAGGCATGGAGGTGTGGCAGAATACGGATGGAATATCCCTCGGACAAGGGAAGTATGCAGTAGAGATCCTGAAGAGGTTTGGGATGATGGACTGCAAGGCTATGGCCACACCTATGGAATCGAACCTGAAGATATTGAGTGATGCTTCATTAGAGACAATTGATGCCACTATGTATCGTCAGATGATTGGGTCCTTGATGTATCTGACGAACACGAGACCAAACATTTGCTTTGCTGTGAACACCTTGAGCCAGTTCCTGACAGATCCGAGACACATTCACTTGATTTCTACAAAGCATATTCTGAGATACCTGAGAGGTACAGTTGATTATGGGCTTAAGTATGATGTGAATCAGAAGATTAACCTGGAGGGTTATGTTGATTTAGATCGGGCAGGCAGTGCCATCGATAGAAAGAGCACTTCAGGATGTTGTTTCAGTATGGGATCAGGTGTGATCTCTTGGTTTAGAAGGAAGCAATCCTATGTGGCACTAAGTATAGCTGAAGCAGAGTATGTCATAGCTTGTTCAGCTAGTTGTGAGGTAGTATGTCTTAGGAAGCTACTGTCTGATTTATTTGATCTCCAGTTGGATGCTACTAGTATACATTATGACAACCAGAGTTGTGTGAAGTTGTCGAAAAACCCAGTGTTCCATGACAAGTCGAAACATATCAAGATCAAGTATCACTATATTAGGGATATGGTACAGAGGGGAGAATTGAAGCTCCAGTATGTTGTGACAAACGATCAGATAGTTGATGTGTTGACGAAGCCATTGGCCAGAGTGAAATTTGAGTACTTCAGGGAGAAGCTTGGTGTTCTCTAGATCAAGGTTCCCTCCAAGGGGAAGTGATGAGTCCGTAATCCATTCTGACGAGTGGGTCAGATGTAAGGGTTGAGTCATTCTATCATGGTGAGAGGATTGGTTCCTTCCATGTCAGATATGAGTGCTGAGCCATTTCGATATGACTGTAGGATTGGTTCCTACATGATCAGATATAAGGGCTATTGGCATTCTTGGAATGGAGCTGCTTGGTGAGTTACCAGGAATACTTGGTCTTGGATTGAGGGCCTTTATGAGACGATTGTAATATGTAGTCTTACATGATTAGATGTGAGCGCATAGCAATTCTGATGTGATTGAGGGATGTGTTCCCACTTGATCAGATATAAGGGTTGTTGCCATCCTGTTATGGTGAGAGGATTGCTTCCTTCCATGACAAATGTGAGTGCTGGCCATTCTGATGTAGGATTAGTTCCTACATAGATGTAAGGGCTACCACATTTCTGACGAGGAGGTTAGATGTGAGTGCTAGCCATTTTGATGTGGGATGAGCTCCTACATAGATGTAAGGGATACCGCCTTTCTGATGAGTAGGTCAGATGTGAGTGTTGGCCATTCTGATATGATTGTAGGATTAGGTCCTACATGATCAGATGTAAGGGCTACTGCCTTTCTGATGAGTAGGTCAAATGTGAGTGCTGGCCATTCTATGAGTAGGTCAGATGTAAGGGCTACTACCATTCTCTGAATGGAGGCACCTGGTTAGTTACCAGGAACCCTCAGTGTAGGACTGAGTGCCTTTCTGACAAGTAGGTCAGATGTAAGTGATGTGCCTTTCTGATGAGTAGGTCAAATGTGAGTGCTTCCCATTCTGACGAGTAGGTCAAATATAAGGGCTACCAAAGACCTATGAGGAGGTAGGCCTACAACCAGCATGAAAAAGGGATGACTCTGTAGAACTTCCTGTGACGAGAAGAATCATGAGATATCACATATGATGATGACCCAGTGATGATCCAGATCGAGCTATGATTCATATCTAGTTATGATGTCACCAAGATGATTGAGATCGAGTGATGATCTAGATCTAGTGATGATGATCCAGTGATGATGATCCAAATCGAGTGATGATGATCCAGATCGAGTGATGATCCAGATTCAGATGAAGATGACTTGAATATAAATATGACTTAAAGATGGAGGTGACTTGAATATGAAGATGACGAGAACTTGAGGATGACCCAGATGATATAGAGAAGAAGACTTGTGCTAAATTTTTTTTCGAGAGAATACCTTCCTAGTTAAGAGGGAGTGTTGATGTATGCGTAACTTCAAAATGTATTCACTTATATTTCTTATGTATGATAACCCAATGTTTTTTCTGGGATGTATTTGTAATGTTCTTGAGTCATGTCATGCCCCGATGTTCCTATCAGGAGGATCTATAATGTAAACAAGTCATGTCAAGTTATTGTGGGTAACCCTCCTATTGATCAAGGGTTAAAGTCCCTACAGTTCTGGGGCACTAGGGTTATTAGAATCTCCTAGAGAGGTCAGCCCTAGTAGGGTTTAGTCATGTCAGGAATTAGTATAAATAGAGAGCTAGCCTCTCTATTTATCACACACTCATTCACACTCAGTTGTAGCGCATAGCTAAGGAAGAGAAAGACACTGGGGCAAGGAAGAAAGAGGTTACTGCTATCGGGAGATCATCTTACTGTTTTGGGGTTTTACTTTTGGTGCTAATTCTATCTCTGAGGAAGTTGCGAGGTTTTCTCCATTTATGGTTTCCCTGAGGAAAAACAATGTGTTCATTGCCTCTTGTGTTTGGTTGCTGTTCTTGTTGTTCTCTTAGTTAAAGATCCTAATAATATGCTAGATTAATGTTAAAAATCTAACAAAATTCACCTGGGGACATCAATGTACTGAACAAAAGATCTATCTCTTGGATGTGGCTTCTTCGTCTGCACTTGAAATTTGTGAAGTTGCTCAGGATCTAGTAGACGATGAGGTCAACATTCAGCAACCACCTGTTGACCCTCATTCTCATGACGACCACCTAGAGATATCTCTTCATGCATTAGCCGAAGTCACCGCCCCACAAACCATGCCGGTCAAGGGTTTCTTCAAGAATATCCCTCTTAGAATACTCATTGATTATGGTAGCACCTATAACTTCATTGACCCTTAGATTGCCAAACAGGCTGATTGTTTTGTCCATCCTTGCTCCAGCTTTAAAGTCATGGTTGTCAATGGGAGCACCTTACCTTGCAAAGGAAAGTGTCGCAATGTGCGTATCTCTATTGGAGATTATAACTTGAGATCTAACATGTTTTCCATGCCCCTAGGAGTATGTGACGTGATTTTGGGCACTCAATGGTTACACACACTTGGACCCCTCTTATGGGATTTTCCTGAACTGTGGATGTAATTTTCAGTCAATGGAAAAAACACACATTCAATGGATTACAACCAGAGACTCTTAGCATCATGAGTTCACATCACATGGAAAATATCCTTAAGAATAATTCACATGGTATCATCGCTCAACTCCATTTCATTCAGATGCAACCTTCAGAAGGCTCAACTACTCCCTTGGATCTTTCATTTTGATGCACCCTTGAGATGACTGATTTTTCCAATCCCTTCACTCTTGAGAGTGATGCTTGTGACAATGGACTTGGTGTTGTCCTCTTTCAAGATGAACATCCCATTGCATTCATCATCCAATCCCTCTCTGGTAAGAATTTATCCACCTTTACATATGAGAAGGAAATGATGGCTATTTTGCATGCAGTATAGAAGTGGTGGCCATACCTCTTAGGGAATCCATTTTGCATAAATATTGATCATCAGAGTCTAAAATATTTCCTAGAACAACAGGTCTCATCCCCAACACAACAGAAATGGGTTAGCAAAATCATGGGTTATGACTATGAGATCACTTACAAGAAGGCTAAGGACACTCTTGTGGCGAATTCTATTTCCCAGACATTTGATGCCCATGTTTCTGTTTCAGCTATTTCTATGCATATTCCAACTTGGTTACACTCTGTTCGGCAAGGCCATGTCAATGACTCCTCATTATCTGAAATCATCCAAGAGTTGTCCAGTAACCCTTCTGTGGTACCGCATTACTCTTGGGATGGTTCTTCTCTGAGATACGAGGGTTGTTTGGTGCTTCCCCAGAGCATAGATCTTAAACATGCGGTCTTTTATGAACTCCATGCTTCTCCATTAGCAGGGCACTCTGGGTTCCTCAAAACATATGAGAGGGCATGGTGTAACTTATTTTGTAAGGGAATGAAACAAGAAATCAACAGATGGTTTCTGAATGTGCTACCTATCAGTGCCACAAGGGTGAAACAACACTCCTTCCCAGATTGCTCGAAACTTTTCCCATCCCTACAAGTATTTGGACAGATATTTCGATGGATTTTATTGAAGGGGTCCCTAAATATGGAGGGAAGACCGTAATCTTGGTTTTGGTTGATCGACTCTCCAAATATAGTCATTTTTGTGCTCTCAGCCATCCATATAATGCCCCCTCAGTTGCTCAAATTTTCATGGACCAGATATTCCGTCTTCATGGAATCCCTTCTTCCATTGTCTCAAACTGCGATGCAACTTTCACAAGTCATTTTTGGACCAAACTATTTCGCCTCACTGGCACCAAATTGAATATGAGTTTAGGATATCACCCAAAAATAGATGGTTTGACTTAAGTCATCAACAAATGTTTGGAAACTTATCTATTGCTTCACCTTTGAACAACAACATCAGCGGGAAAAGCGCCCCCCTCTCGCTGAATGGTGGTACAATACTTCATATCATATTGCATCTAAAATGACTCCATATGAAGCATTTTATGGTGAAGAACCTCCATTATTCCTTCCATACACTCCCAATAGTTCACCTGTTCAGGAATTTGACATGGTTCTTCGAACGAGATCATATTCTTTAGATTCTGTAGGAAAATATTCATATAGCAAGAAACCACATGAAATAACAAGCCGATCAGCATCGCTCTAAGCACACTTTTCAAGTTGGTGATATGGTTTTTATTCATCTGCATCCTTACAAGTAATCCTCCTTGAAACTCAAAGGGCATCAGAAGCTCGCTCCAAAGTTTTATGGGCCATATAAGGTTCTTCAGAAGATTGGGTCTGTTTCTTATAAATTGGAACTTCCTCCTTCTTCATGCATTCACCTAGTATTTCATGTCTCTTTTCTGAAGAAAGTGATTGGCACCAACATTAGAGCACAAACTGTTTTACCAGAACTGGATAGTGAAGGATCCATCATTTTGGATCTAGATGCAATCCTCAATAAGAGTACTCGTCAACTTCACTCTCGGTCCATCAAAGAGGTCTTAATTTAGTGGCATGACATGCAACCAAGGGACGCTACGTGGGAACCACTCCTTCAGATTCAGCAACAGTTTCCACATCTAAAGATTTGGGGACAAAGTTTTTCTAAGAGGGGGGGGATGTTAAGAACTTGTGTCAACCCTCCTCTTTATTTTGTTAGTATATTTTG
>LPNX010047043.1:4563-40094 GCA_001517045.1 Pseudotsuga menziesii
ACCTAAGACCCAAAATCAAGCACCACCTGTCGGACATGGAAACCTTCAATTTCCAGGTCGACAAGAGGGTCGACATCGTTTTTGTCTTTTTGATTTAAACTACAGATGTTCTTCGTTTGTTTCTCAGAGTTAGTGCTTTTGATTTGATGCAATAAATCAATGAACTGACCGACAGATTTATCTGTTTGAATGAGATGGGTTAGGTGCTGGGTCGAGTCGTGTCGACTGTGACTAATGTCTTCGTGCTGTGCAAGTTTTGAAAATATGTTTGTGGCTTCCTGATATGTGTGTTGTTCCTTGCAAGGGTCAGGGTATGTGTTTGTGTGTATGATCTTACTAATATGAGGATTGTCAGGCCCGGTTTTAGTGCCTTGTCGAGTGACGATGTGCAAATTCTTAGTAGTTATGACATCATTCTTCTTGACACAAGACAAGACATTAACATTCTTTTTATTACTAATTTTTTCCAACATTGTAGGGAAATCCTCCAAGGAGTGATCACCTACCCCACAATGTGTACAAAATTTAAGATCATTCCTGTCCTTGTATGGACAGTCTGCGCATCTGTGCCCTTCTTTGTAACAAATAAAGCATTGAGTAGGTCGACGACTTCGTATTTCTCGACTTCCAACGAATCGACCTGTTCGTCCAAACCCTGGTCGTCGATTGTCATTCCGACGGTCATAGCGTCGGCCATCATTTCGTTGCCCATTCTGGTTATTATTATTGTTCTGCTCTGTGTTCTATGCTACAGCATTAGTCTGGTAGACGACCTGGTAGTTTTGTCTATTTTTGAGGTTGAGATGGCAGTCGGCCGTGTTGTGATTTGTAGTTTCGCATATAGCACACCAGGAGGCTTTGCCATTCTTCATATTGTAAGGACAGTCGGCGGTGGAATGGTCTCCTCGTTCCTGGCAGATGTCACAAAACGCTTTTGTCTGTACAAAACGAACATCTTGTCGACTGAATTGCTGTCGACAGTTATCTTTTGTATGTCCGGCTGTTGAACAGTTAGTACACCAGATGTCTTGTTTCTTAAGTGTGAGCTCTTTCAAGGACTTCTGCATATTCTCCAGCTGTTCTTCCAAGCGGTGGTCGGTCGAGCAGGAAGGTATGTCTTCATCCATCTCGACCTGCAAAGCTTTTGTCAACGCATCCTCGTACGACTTGAAGGTCTCCAGACTGATGTGTCGGCGAACTTTCTGTGAAAGTCCTGCAAGGAACCATTGAATGAGTAATTGTTCATCGATGACATAGTCCAACTGAATCAAGAGATCCTTCCATCATTTATCATAATCGCGGACTGTTTCTCCTGGCTTCTGTTGGGTCTTCTTCAGCTTCTTGGCTGCCAGGTGTTTAGCATCGGGAGTCTTGAAGAAGGATAGGAATTGCGTCTTTATCTCTGATTTTGTTGCTCTAGGTTTCCTTTCAGTAAATGTCATATACCATGTGAGAGCTCTTTTCCGAAGGGCTCCTGCGAACTGGGCTATCTGTCGGTCTTCTTATGTTACTTTATTAGCCTCCCATATCGACTCGCAGACAAACCAGTGTCGTCTGGGGTCTTCGTCACCCTCATAAAGGGGAATCTGAGCAGATCCGTGACCCATGTCGGAGTCACTGTCACTACTCTCTGATGATGTCGGTGGTGGAGGTGGAGGAGGGGGGGGGGGGGGAGGGGGGGGGGGAGGTGGTGTTGTAAGGGGTGGGGTTGTTGAGTCAGACGAATCTGTCGGGGTGACGATGGGGTTTTGGTCAACGGAACTTGTGCTCCCGTCGGGTGTCGACTCTTTCTCGTCGAAGAGCAGATTGTTGATAATTTGTCTTCTTAATGACCCACTGTCACTTGGTGTGCTCAGGTCTAACTCTTGTGTATCTTCGGAAGATGTATGTGGCAGGGGGGGTGCTCCTTCATGTGTCGGCAGGAGCAAGTGGATACTACGAAAGGAGGGCGCCGTTTGAAATGTCACCCAATTTCCTTCGATCGGTCGACGTATTACAAGATGTCGACCCGGGTATGGTTCATCGCCTAGTCGGCTCCAGAGTGTGATGTCGCCAGCTCTTAGTCGAAGGTCATCTTCAATAATAGTTTGTATTCTGGTACACAGACTTACTGTGGAAAGGGTTACTCCTTCATCGGGAACAATTAGTTGGAGAGCTTCTGGCTGCTCTATCCACATTTCATCATCTTCAGGGGACGTCGCTTCTTCTTCTTCGCCTTTTCTGCGTCGGTCATGACCCGACTCTGGCGGTACTTCATCATGGTCGGTCTCCCTAGGGTTTTGCTGCAGCTCTGCGGCCCTTTCTCGTCTGGTTTCCCTTTTCTTCTGTCTTTCATCCCTTTCGATTCTCTTAATGTCCGACATACTGTAGTACAATACTATGCCTTCAGTTCCTCTTCGGTCGATTATGCATTACTGGTGACGACGACTCTGGTTGACTAGGATCCATTATGCTCTAGGTCCGACACACGACCAGCTACCCCCCCATGGCCTACCCGACGCTTTTTAGAAAGCTCGGATAGTGTCTACTTACTCAGGAAGTATTCCCACTCCCTTTCAGCAATGAATTTTTCCCACTGCTTCTGCTTCTCCGCCCAGTTAGTGTTGGAGGGTGGTTCACGTAATAGAGGTCGAGGTTCAACAATGTGCCCTGCTCCTTTCTCTATTAAAAATTTGAACAGTAAAGAGGGCAAGGAACACAAGAATTGATCAATAAATTCTGTGAAAAATTTCTGTCGGACGGTTTCCACAGAAGTCCTGTCTTCGACTGCTTGTTCCTCGCAGAAGTCGTCGGCTATCTTTTCGAACCACTCCGAGAGATTCGTACGTCCTCCTCGGATCAGTTTCTGGAGTAACTGTGCTTCTTTAGTCTTGTCCGGCTTTCTCATCCAAAATATGCTTCAGTAGATGGGGCACGGATTCGACAAATTTTTCGTGAGTGTTAGTGAAAAATCTGGCTTTTGCTTCTGCGACTGTCAATCTGTTCCTTCTTGCGTAATTTTGTAGATAGTTAGCAATTTTTCGCTCCCACCAGTCCTTGATCTCCTGTTCTGGTATCATATGTGAGCATATATTCCAGTTATGTACTACCGGCAACGGAACCAATGTTGTAATCCCGCAGATCACATAAGGTTACCAATAATACATACAAAAATATACACAGATGCAAGAGACAAGAACTAATATGATGAACAGATTATATTATTCTCAATAGATCATACAAAGCCAAGAACTGAACTGCGTTCTTATGTGGCTCAACAGCCTAATATACATGTTACAAACAGTTACAATCATAACTACCTGTCGGTTCACCGAACCGACACGACTATTAGTTAACAGACTAACTACTGTGTTTACTCAGCCGACCGACGTAGTCGGCTGATCGACTAAGTCGGTCTTCGTTCAAGTAGACTTATGTCGACTTGCTCCTTCTACACACACACACACACTCATTAGGGCACATCAGTGAGAGAGGAGAAGCTCTCTCAGTGTGAGAGGGAGAGAGACAGAAGCTGTGGAGATCATCTTTATTTTTTCGGGTTTTACTACTGCCATTGGTGCTCATTCTATCTCTGAGGAGGTTGCAGGGTTTTCTCCTTTATGGTTTCCTCGAGGAAAATTCTTTGTGTCTCTTGTCTCTTGTTTTTTATTGCTGTGCATGTTATTCTCTCAGTTAAAGATCCTAATATCAGAATGCTAGCTTGAATGATAAAAATCTAACAACCCGTACCCATAAGGTTGATATCTTTGTCCTTACTGCGGTCCATAAGATTGTCCATAAGAAGCTTCATAAGATGTCCCATGGGAAGCTCCATAAGTAAATATATGGGGAACTCCTTGCGATGGACCGTAAGACAATCCAGAAATAGGAATATGACCCCCTAATACAACATAAGATACTTGACTCTGAGATACTACTATGCAAGTAGTCGCAATACCAACATGACTAGTAGCAACATTCTGACCCGAAATACCATGTCAATTAGGGGGAGGAAGGGTTGTCAAAAATGCATTCGAAGGAGTAGGAATTGAGGACAAAGGGACATGTGAAGGGATGTAAGTGGTATTCCCTATGGTCACTCATCTCGGTTTTGGTATCTGCATATGACTACTAACACTAGGTCTAGGATGAACATGTGAGTTAGCTTCCACCGTTAGGATGGAAGTTGCAATGTGACTAGTGCTCCCAAATCTCTCCGCATGGAAAGGAATAGGAGTGCCCCTAGGTGTAGTGCTAGGTTCAACTTCTAACTCAACATGATGTGCCAGATCATTTGGAGGGATATCAGGCATGCCATAATGAACATGACTAGTGCTTATGGGTTCATGGTGAGTCTCCTCACCTGAAAACCAATACCGGTGACCTATGAATGAGGGATCATAACCGGAATGTGAAGGTATTTCTAGTGAAGGATCATATATAGGAGTAATATCTTCCTCCCAAAACTCTTGAGATGGATAAGACGTCTCAGGAATCTCATCCTCGCGATCTCCCATTGTGTGTGAATCAATGTGAGAAGTAGTCCACCTAGACTGTCTATTTGTCTCTCCCAAAGGAAGAGGATTTTCAGAAGGAGAAAGTCCTGCTAAACAAAAAGAAAGGTGAAGTTCCGCACCCAAATCCACAATGACTCAAAAAATGAAAAAGACTCTTTCTAATTACGCAAACCCTAGGAAAACTAGAGTGCACATAGCATACACCTATACAATGTAAAGCCAAATCACAAGCAAACAAGGGTACGATATGTGAGCTCCCGAATGAAGCAGGTATGTCTTGCCTAGGAGAGTCTTGAGACTCCCATACACAACAAGCAGAGCTTTGTAAGTAATTATAGTGGCCCTCAGCTTCAACGCATATAGCGACTGTGTTGCCTGACCCCTACCTGGCCAGGACACCTGCATAATAACCTCTATGAAGTACCCCCTCAATAACCTAGGTAAGTAAACTAAGGTCACCTCAATATAATCAATGCTCAGGACGACAGTCGCAGGAGGGATTGACCGTATGGGCAGGGTAGCAAAGCTTGAAAATCCCTAAAGAGCACCCAGATACGAATACAATCCTGGAAATATCTTCGATGCTACTCAGTTATGACTAGGGGTCATCCCAATCATTAACCGCTCACACTGCCTTGTGCTTAACTCCCTTGTAAGAGGAGGATCCTAAGAAACACTAGTTACACCAAGAAATTTCACACTCTAACCTGGACAAACACATACATGTTTTGTTTAGTGGTCTTGGAGAATTTACTCACAATGAACTATTCCAAGACCCTAAAACATAATCTTGTTGGTGCACCCTCTAAAAGAAAAGAGTGTAATTCATTTTATTATGCGTTGATTTTAATTGGCTTATTACTCAAAGGGGCAAATGATCATGCAACTAATGGTGTTATGATGCAACAAGAAGTAAAATGTACACCTAACAATCAATGCAAATGCACCGTGTTGAATGAAAGACGGGGTATGCTACTACGTGAAATGCAAAAATTTTCTTCAAATGAAAATTCAATCATTCCTATATCTAAATCTGACTAATACTTCTCCAAGCAAACCTAGTGCAAGTACCATGTAGAATGCAAAATGCAATAATTCATAACAATGCAAAAAAGAAAATATTTTTGTATTTTTTGAATTAAAATGAGATAATAAAGCAAAAGAATGACTCTACCACCCCCAAACTTTGCAAGCACTATCAAACAACACCCACGCAAAGCACTAAGGTACAAGAGACCTAATGCACTAATCCCAAAACAAAAAATAGAAAATGCAATGACAAGAACATTCTTAAAAAATTCAAACTAAAAAGTGTCTCTGGTCAGAAACAGAGGTGTATACGACTCTAGAAGCATCCAAGGAGACTTAGCAATCATCAAAACTCACCCAACAACACTTAATCTTACCCTAAAAGTCAAAACTCAGGGCATACGCAACTCTGTTCAGAAAACCCGAATATATACACAAATATCCCAGTAAAAACCTCGTGTACACGTGACTGTGAATCCAAAACTCGTGTGCAGGAAGAAAAAGAGATAAAAAAGAAGGTAAATAGACAAGCTAAGACAAAATTTACTCCTACCAGACACTACCAGGAAAACATGCCCCCAGACCCAACTCAGAAATAGAGAAATCAGAGCAATTCAAGAACATTGAATATCGATAAAAACCCCCACAGGAAATGACTAGGAACTCCCCAGTATGATCTCCAATTCTATTATGGAGAAAACTTTCTATGGCTTGGGGTACCACAATAGACAGAGTAACTGCAAAAACCAATCCTTTCCTATATGCAAGAGAAACCAAACATCTAACACTAAAGGATCTCGAAACATACCTTATTATGGACAGTTGATGTAGATCACCGTTGAGCTTTTCCACTCTTTCTTGTATTAATAATTTGCTCTATCAACATTCAGCAAACAAGACAAGCATGCTATATATAGTTTTGTTAGACCTACTCTAGCATATATAATCAATAACATATAAGCATTTAAAAGCATCCATGGATTCAATACTCATTTAAATACACATTATTGGATAGGAAAAGATATTTCTATTAATTTAAATCAGAGATTGCAATAGTGACAACCTTTGTCAGCACGTCTGCGGATCGGAGAAACTGAGTCCTCCACTTGGGGCCTCTACCATTTCAATCCTCCATCTCTCGATAGCAAGCTCACAAGCAAAGGAAATCTTGGGAAGAACACAAAGTGCTCCAAGGGACAAAGGGATGCAGACTCAAGTATAAGCTCCAGCAACAATGGACTACAGTTTTCTTGCTCTTCAATTCCTCCTGTTTCAATGTATCCAAAGGGTTCCTTATATAGTGCTTCAATGGGGTAATGGAAGGTCAAATCCGAGCGACCTCAGGGCATATGGAAGGCCAAGAGATAAGTGACTCGGATCCACAGTAAGGAAAACTCCAAAACTATTTGGCCTTTCGCACACATCCCGACGTACGAGGGTTTGAGGGTCAAATCCATGTATATACGTGAGAATAGGTTTAAAAGTCACATATAGAAAATAATGCATGTTTTTAAGGATGATCTTGGAAACTTCAAAGGTAAAAAAATGGTCCATGGGGTCTAAAGAGTCTACAAAGGGACAAGGAAGGCCATAAAGGTGTGATCCACCCTCCACTGATTTCAGAAAAGGAGTAGATTGGACAACTCGCCTTGAAGAGGCCATTATTTCTATCCAATCAGATAAAAAAGATTCCAAGTTTTGAAAATTAGGGTTTCTCTGACAAACCCTAGATTAGCTAGCTTCGGAACGAGGATAGACACCTCAAATCGGTAAGATCTAATCTTTTGCTATTTACATTTGAGGTTCTCATTTCAAAATGACTTATCACACTAGCTTGATGAAAAGCTTGGTGAAGCTGAAAACTTCCAAGCATGGAAGTATAGGATCTCACTGGTTCTTGTAGGAAATGAATTGGACACCTACATAAGTGGAGAGGTTCCGGTTCCAAAGGGAGATGAGGTTAAAGCCTTACATAAGAAGAAATTGGTCAAGGCCAGTAGGATCACCTTATATCACATGTGTCTTCCCTAAAGACACCTAAAGATATGTTTGATTCCTTGACCAAGCTATTCGAAGCGAAGAATATAAACCATAAGAAGTATAGGAACTTCGTGATCCTTGAAGAAATTGACTTGGATAATTATTTTAGTAAGAAAGGTCTAGGAGCCATATGGATATGAGGCTAAGGCTATATCCAAGAGAATCATTGCATATTCTATTAAAGATCATCTCATCCCTCATGTGTCATCCTTGAAGACACCAAAAGGAAGTGTTCGATGCTATGAAGAAGCAATTGAAGAAGTAGAAGATACTATTATAACCACCTTGAATGGCCTCCCAGGATCATGGGATTCATTCGTTTAAGGAATGTGTGCCAGAAGGAAGTGATTACTTTCAACAGACTCGGGGAAGAGTGGACAGAAGAAGAAGACCGACTCATAATAACATAATACAAGATGGGAGAAACTAAAGATCAAGTGTTCACGATTCAAAGAATATCCCTCAAGCGATGAGGAATATGAAGAACTAAATTATTGAAGAACCTCTTATCCATCTTAGAATTTGGATAAGAAATGATGATGTCATGAATGAAGGAGATGATGAAGATGAAAGAAGGAGTCTACCCATGAAACAAATAAAGATAAGTATTTAATTGTCATTTCATGATATTGTTTTGTTATGCATTTGTTTATATTTAGTTGATGTGTTATGCATGATAGAATGGTTGCATTAATGACAGTATACTACTAATATGCATGTCATGGGTAAGTAGCTCATGCATACAACTCTCCATTTCTACTTATCTAGAATGAAACCTCTTTGCTGACATATTGGATTAGTGTACAATCTCAATGATGTCATGATAGAGATGGAAAGAATCTAGAACGTTTCCATGAGATATGGATGAATGTTGTATTGGCTAAAATAGTTGCATGATTATAACTTTATGCATAAGAATTTTCCATTATGAATATGCCTTATGAAATGTTTCTAACCATAAAACTAATGCATTTGGCTTGTAGTAAAGATCGTGTACAATTGCCTAGAAGAAAAGAAGGATGAGACTTATTTTGAAGAAAAAGTGATGACAGTTCAAGAAAAAATAAAAAATGAGAATAGTATGACGAGACTTCAAGAGGTCTTAGACACAATGCAGTTATGTGACAGTGTTGAGTGACATCATTGATGCAGAGCCTTTCAGCTATGAAGAAGTAGCCAAGAAGAAAGGGAAGGAGAGTACCATTTCAAGAAGAATGATTTCTAGGATGCGGTATCGAGACCTAAAGGGAGGTTTGTAGTATCTTCCATATGGATATGTAAGTTCCATAATGGAGTAGATGGAAACATCATGGGATACAAGGCAAGATTCATAGCATGAGGCTTTTGATGGAAAAAAAGGCATAGACTATGAAGAGACATTTTCCGCCACTAGAATTTAATACACATGACAGGCATACTCATCTGTTCAAATTAAAGAAGGCCTTGTACAAGCTCAGAAGACACCCATGGGAGAGCTCATACATGACGAGCTTGAAGATTACCTAGAGTGATGAATATCTTAACCTTTGCTACAAGGTTGAGGATGAAATCCTATAGAGGATGACAAGCTCACATATGGGTGTGAGAAGAACTTTTGAAAATATTCAAGATAGAGGATCTTGGTATCCATTGACCCTAGATGGATACATAGAATATTAGTAGTAGAGGAAGCTACTTGTCACTCCAGTACAGAATGTTTGAATACATAGAGTATGAAAGGTAGAGGGAGAATGATGTTCCGCTTGAGAGGGAGTGACTGCAGAATATCCTAAGGTTCTACATGATATGATGGGATGGTCAGTTTACTAATGGCTCTAGGCTTTACTGAGAGTAAAGCAGATTCCTACCTTTACTTCAACGTTGAAGGAGGAAGACCAATGATGCTCTTGTTATATGTCGATGACCTATTCCTAATAGGAAAGGAGGAACTCATTAGAGATGCAAGAAGGAGACTTGATCTCGAGTTCGAGATAAAGGAATTGGGTATAATGCACTACTTTCTAGGCATGGAGGTGTGGTAGAGTGTGAATGGAATCTCCCTTGGAAAAGGGAAGTATGCAATGGAGATCCTGAAGAGATTTAGGATGATGGACTGCAAGGCCATGACCACACCTATGGAATCGAACCTGAATCTATTGAGTGATGATTCAACAGAGATGGTTGATGCTACGATGTATCGTCATATGATTGGGTCCTTGATGTACCTGACGAATACGAGACTAGATATTTACTTTGCTGTGAACACATTGAGCCAGTTCCTAACGGATCCGATGCATGTTCACCTGATTGCTACAAATCATATTCCAAGCTACCTGAAGGCTATAGTTGAGTATGGGCTCAAGTATGATCCGAATCAGAATATTAACCTGGAGGGTGATGTGGATTCGTATTGGGTAGGAATTTACATTGATAGGAAGAGCACTTAGAGGTGTTTCTTTAGTATGGGATTAGGTGTGATCTCTTTGTTGAGCAGGAAGGACTCCTACATGGCATTGAGTACAGTTGAGGAAAAATATGTTTCCACTTGCTCAAATACTTGGGAAATATTAGCAGTGAAGCTCCAGTTTGTGATCCAGATCGAGATCTCTTGAAATAGTGAGTTCTAGCATAGCCGATCAGACAGGTTGTGTGACCATAAAATCCTAGCAAATATCGTAGGTTGCTCAGACATAAACGGTCCTGTAGGTTTTCCTCAGATGTAATCAGTCCTGGCAAAGATCGAAGGTTATCTTTGGACGTAATCAACCCTGATGTGATTCTATGCTAGAAATGGCCAGAGTGAAGTTTGATTACTTCATGGAGAAACTTGGTGTTCTCTAGATCAAGGTTCCTTCCAAGGGGAAGTGATAAGTCCATGTGCCTTTCTTACATGGTGGTACGATTGGTTCCTCCCATGGTCATATATAAGTATTGAGCCTTTCCGACATGATGTAAGTCAGGCCTCCCATGGTCGAATGTAAGTGCTGAGCCTTTTCGACATGGTGGCAGGCTAGGCCTCCCATGGTTGGATGTAAGTGCTGATCCTTTCTGACATGGTGGCAGGATGGGCCTCCCATGGTCAGATGTAAGTGCATATCCTTTCTGAAATGGTGGCAGGCTCAACCTCCCATGGTTAGATGTAAGTGCAGAGACTTTCTGACATGGTGGTATCCTAGGTCTCCCATGGTTAGATGTAAGTGCAGAGCCTTACCAAAATGGTGGCAAGATAGGCCTCCCATGGTCAGATGTAAGTGCTGAGCCTTTCTGACATGGTGGTAGGCTGCGCCTCCCATGGTTGGATGTAAGTGATGATCCTTTTTGACCTGGTGGCAGGTTGGGCCTCACATGGTCACATGTAAGTGCAAATCCTTTCTGACATCGTGGCAAGCTGGGCCTCCCATGGTCAGATGTAAGTGTTTGGCATGCCATTCTGACATGGATGGTGGATGTGTTCCTCCCATGGTCAGATATAAGTGTTGGGAGGGCCTTTTCAACGTGGTGGTAGGCTAGGCCTCCCATAGTCGAATATAAGGGATGAAGAATATGAATACCTATATGGAGGCTAGGCCTACAACAAGCATAAAAAATGGTTAGCGTTGTATAACTTCCCATGATGAGAAGAATTAAGAGATAACACCATTTGATCAAGATAGTGGAGGTAGTAATGATGGTGATGATCCAGTGATGATCCAGCTTTGATGATGATCTGGCTTTGATGATGATCTGGCTTTGATGATGATCCAACTTTGATGATGATCCAGCTTTGATGATGATCCATATTTGATCCAGTGACGAAGACTTGTGCTCATGAATTGTGTCTAGAGAATACCTTCCTAGTTAAGAGGGAGTGTTTATGTATTTGTAACTTCTGAGTGTATTCACTTGTATATTGCATATATTGTATTTCATTGGTCCCCGATGTTCCTATCGGGAGAATAATTAATTTAATAAAGTCATGTAAAGTCATAGAGTTTAACCCTCCTTGTTGATCAAGGGGAAAAGTCCCTGCAATTATGGGGCACTAGGGTTATTAGACTCTCCTAGAGAAGTCGACCCTGGTAAGTAATTGTTAAGTCGAAAACTAGTATAAATATAGAGTGAGCCTCTCTATTTGATACACACACTCACCCAGCTATGGAGCATATGTGAGAGAGGAGAAGCTCACTCAAGTGTGAGAGAGATAACAACTGTTGGAGATCATCTTTCTGTCTTTGGGTTTTACTTCTGCCATTGGTGCTCATTCTATCTCTGAGGAAGTTGCAGGGATTTCTCCTTTATGGTTTCCCCAAGGAAAATATTTGTGTCTATTGTCTCTTATGATTAATTGTTGTGCATGTTATTCTCTTAGATAAGATCCTAAGGTCCTATTACTTAAATGATAAAATATAATGCAATCCAAGTTTTACATTAATCGTTGTTTGACTGCAATCCAAAACCACATTTTTAAAAGTGGTTGAATGACTTTTAACAATGGTTGACTTTAATCCAAGGTCAACTTTCATATGTGGTTTACTTTAGTCCATAGTTGGCTTCAATCCATGGTTAATATTAATGCAAGGTTGACTTCAACTTAAGCCTCATAGTTGACTTCACTCCATATTGTACTTGAATCCAAAGTTGATCTCAGTCCAAGGTCGATTTCAATCCATGGTTGGAATCAATACAAGGTTGACTTGAATCCATAGTTGACTTCAATCCATGGTTGTATGTTAAGTTAAGTTGACTTCACTCTAAGGTTGAATTCCATCCATGGATGACTTCAATCCATAGTTGAATTCAATCCACATTTTAATTTTAAGCAATGTTGACTCCAATCCATGGTTGAATTCATTCGAAGTTAAACATAAATCCATGGTTGACTTGAATCCATAGTTTTATTTTAGGCAAAGTCGACTTCAATCCAAGGTTACCTTCAATCCATGGTTGAATTTGATCATAGTTGACTTTGATCATAGTTGAATTCAAAGGTGGGCTTCAATCCATATTTGAATTAAATCCATAGATGACTTTTAAATAAGGTTGACTTTAATCAATGGTTGAATTCAATCTAAGGTCGACTTCAATCAATGGTTGACTTCAATCTAAGGTCAACTTCAATCAATGGCTAGATTTGATCCATAGTTTCCTGCAATCCAAGGTTGATGTTAATATAAGGTTGAATTCGTTTGACTTTCAAGGAATCTTTACTTCAAGCCAAGGTTAACTTCAATCCAAGGGTGACTTTAATAAATAGTTGAATTTTAAGTACGGTTGACATCAATCCATAATTGACTTTTAAGTAAAGCTGAGGTCAATCGATAGTTGAATTTTAAGAAATTTTGGCTTCAATTGAAGGTTAGATTCAATCCATGGTTAACTACAATCCATATTTGACTTTTAAGTAAGGTTGACTTCAATCCATAGTTGATTTTAAGGTAGGTTAAGTTCAATCCATAGTTGAATTTTAAGTAAGGTTGAATTCAAACCATAGTTTCTTTTTAAGGAAGGTTAACTTCAATGTAAGGTTGAATTCAATTCAATGATCCAGGTCTTGTGGGCTGATATCCGGGAGGCTTGAATGCCAAAAGAGGAGGCTATTGAAGCTGCAAAATTGTTAACTAGATGACAAAATAACTTTCCAATGAGCTATGGTAAAGTCTCTAAGATTTTTGTGGAGGCCATGGTACTTCTTTAAAGTTGTTGTATGTGAAGCCACATTGTGTACAGACATATGCTGCTTCAAACAAGCGTATCTCACAAAACAAGAAGGTAAATGAAAAACATAAAAATACCCATTTTAGATCACAAAAATACCTTTCCAATGAGATATGGAAGATCCTATGAAACTATTTGTGAAATTTGCATCATCTATTTGATGTTTACATAAAATTTTTGTCCTCCAGTTTGTCTATCATGGTGTTTATATGATGGTCATACAAATATGGTTGGGATGAGATGGGGCTAGAACGAGGTCTCTAAATCTCCAATAAGCATGCAAAAATGATTTTAATATGTTCCATGGAAATATGAGGATGAAATAATGATTGATATAAGAGTGTAGAGGGATAGAAAGGATGTCAAGGGTTTGTAGAGTAACATGAGATGTTGTAGAGATCATGGAATTGCGTCCTATATCTTGGATAGCTTGTTGTTCCTAAGGATCAACTGTGATGTTTACAATGTATGTCCTAGCAAATAGAGTTTGAGTGTGACAAGAGGAGGTTAGAAATTCTTGTAGATATTTGAACCAAAACTATTCTCAAACCCTCATTCCCATGGAGAGCGTACCTTATGTGATACCAATAATCTAGATTTTGGGGGTTGAGACCCAGAGGCTTGGATGCTCAGAGAGAAGGAGAAGAGATATAATAATGTACCAAATATGAGAAATACATGACACAATATCTGGTTTATGAATAGCCTATATATAGAAACATTAACTAAATATTCCATGTGGAGAGGTGAGGATCAAAGAAGGTAAGTTTGAGCCTCGCCTCTCACACCATACTAAGAAAGGCATTCAGAACCAATACACAAATAACTCAATAGAATAAGAGAAATGTCGTATTCCAAAATTACTTGAATTCTTTATTGAGAAGGAATAAAGCATTTATATAATATTATTACAATGTGCCTTGAAGCCACATCATGGAAAAAAACCATGGGTTGTCAAATACCATGGATAAGAGAGGTATAATGTGCCTTGAAGCCACACCATGGAACAAAACCATGGGTTGTCAAATACCATGGATGGGAGAGGGTCTCCTTTCCATTTAATGCTTTTATGACAAATGGGAGAGGGAGACATCTCCATTTAATTCTTTTACGACTTATATATATGAAATAAGACCATATTCCCGTTTAAATTCATATCATTATTTTTCCCCTTAGAAAATGATGGTCCTCATCATTTCATGCTAAAAAGAGACCCATATTATAGTTTACAAATTTCCAATGAAGAGAGAGGTTTTGTGAGGTTAACCCAAAACCATGAATTTTGTACGGTTGACCCATAACTCTGACCATGGGTTTTGTGTTTTTGACCCAAAATCATGACCGTGGGTTTTTTGTGGTTGACCCATAATTGTGCTTTTTTTCTGGTTGACTCATAACCATAACCATGATTGTGGGTTTTGTTTACTTGACCCATAACCATGGCTTTTGTGTGGTTGAACCATAACCATAAAATTTTTGTGGTTAACCCATAACGATAACTATGGCTATCAGTTTTGTGTGGTTGATGCATAACCTTGGGTTTTGTGTGGCTAACACATAACCGTGGGTTTTCTTAACCATGGGTTTTGTGTGGTTGACCCATAACCGTTATTACAATACATAACTGTGGGTTTTGTGTGGTTTACTCATAACCATGGGTTTTACGTGGTTGACCCATAACCATGATTACAATAGAATTTAATAGAAGTCCAAAATTTGAAATATTCATGGTCTTTTGTGTAGTTGATTTCTCATTATGAATCCATTCACAGAGTTTGATCTAGGTGATGAAATTGAATTTCATTGAAGACCCATTTGAGATCTTGAAGATACCTTTCCATCCATATAACACACTTCTTTTTGGTGGCCCATGGAATGAGAAAATGTTTATTGAAGCTCAAGAGACACACACACACATTCTTTTTACACACATATGTTTCTTCCATTGATGATATCTATCAAACAAGAAATCTAAATCAAAACCCGCAAAATTACCCATTTTATGTGACAAAAATAAATTTTTAATGAGATATGGTAGAGCCTTGTTGAGGCGTGCAAATTCGTAGGCAACAATAGTAAGGGATTCTCCCCAGTCAATGTTCCTAACTAGCTCGTGACTGTTTGGTGTAGGGAATCTGTCCGGTTGTGGCCCGGTCCACTGTATGTTTTTTCAATTTTTGACTTAATGTATGATATGCACGTGCTTAATTAACAATGCAGGATGATAAAGATGCAAAGAGTAGTCACAATGTGATGCACAGGTTCTTACCTCTCGTCTTAGAACTCACAAGCATCTAAATCATATATGCATGAAAATAAATACTAACTAAACTATCCCTAAAGAGCGAGTTATTAATTCATGAGTAATGCATCGTTTTCCATGTGTTATGGTAAATCACAGATAGTTGTTCTTACAACCAAACATATCAACATGAATAAAAGTATACATGATAAAATAACTCATCAACAGTTAACTCCCATTACTCATAGTGGAAAAACATCATAAATGTACTGAAGAACATTCAAACAAGAACATAGGTTCAGGAAGTTAGAATGCTCTTACAGCTAATGAGACACAGTTGAAAACAAAATAGTTCACATTAAACATTGCTCATTTAATCACATTGATACATTCCACTTAGCACTTTCGCCAACAGGAAAAATTTGCAGTCTCTGGTTTGTAAAACGAAATAGTTCCTCTTACAAGCAATAGTTTACAAGTTTTTGAGAGGGAAAAAGCCCCCCCCTGTTCTAACTTTCAGATATTTAAATTAAAGCAACAGACCACTTTGGTTTCCCCAAACGTGTGACCTTTCGGTCCCATAAAACGTTTCATATTCCCATTTTACATTTTGTATGCATTCATGATTTGATCAGTTATTGATAGATATTTTGGGTTTGTGTCTTTGTCATTATTCATTTTGTCTTTAGCTTCGCTTGTCCTCTTTGTGATCCTGCCGATTTTCGTTTGATCTTTGTCAAAACTGTCAAGATATGTCTTCGCGTTGTGGTCACCTCCACAGTCCCTTAAGTCCTCCTGCAATTAATCAATGTGTATCATTTGTTGGGATTGCATTTTAAAACGAAACGTTAAAATCTATCAATCAAACGACTGCTCAACGAGAAAGATCATGCGTTGCATTACTGCTAACACGGTGGGGTAGACTTATCCACAGTCGCATAGGCGGGCTTTTAACAGGTGATGGGCGCTGCGAAACACTTAAACATGTCGGAGTTGGAAGAGTTAAGACCCAAGATGTGGGCGGGAAAACCTCAAATTCGAAATCAGAAAGAGAATGACATCGGAAGCCAAGTGCTTTGCACAGCCGCAACGGCAGGAAGAAAAAGACTACGGACACGCGACCCATATCGGTGGCGGAGCGCTTTTCACTTCGGGTGCTTAGCTGGTTTGAGGGCCGCAATGGCGGAAGATCAAAAGGTTATAGCCATGCGACATGAATCAGAGGGCGGAGCGCTTTTCACTTCAGGTGCCGAGCTACTTTGTGAGCCGCAACGGCGGAAGAAAAAAGGACAACAGCCTTCAATCTAAGGGACACAAAACTTTAAATTCAGCAGCGATTTAAACTGTTTCACCTCTGAAACAGCGTTTTGCAAAGGACAAAAATGCCTCACCCATTTTCAACTTAGCAAAACAAACTCTAAATCTGTGATCTACAACAATTCTAAATAAGAGCAATTTTTGAAAACCAGGATGAAAGATAACCTTCAAAAAACCATCCAAAATTAAACCACGACCAAAGTTTCAAGGATCCAAATGATTAAAAACCACGCTAAATCATGAGGAGGGGACCAAAATTTAAGAAATTTGGGGAAAACAGTTGCAGCTGCAACAATTGGCGACTACCTGGTGAACCTAGATCTATGGACAATTTCTTCCTTAAGTACCAGACTGTTCAATAATAAACCACCATGTTGAATTCTTCTAGATGTATGGATTTCCCAAATGGAAAATATATGTACTTTTAATCATTGAGTGTAGTCCGATTTAGGAAAATGGAAACCAAGATTTCAAAGTCAAGATAACTCTTTCGAGGCCAGGAGTATGAGTTTCATTTTTACCTTTGTCTTCGGGTAGCTTCCAGCTTGGACACCATAGGATCGTAACATCTGGTAAACAGAAATATTCATTTGTTCCTCATTCCCATGCCATTTTGCACTCTGTTGTGCTTTTGGACTTTTGTCCTTTTGAGTCCTCCTTATGCCTTTTTTTCTGAATTTCTTATTCAGGATCCTCTATCCATGGTGTCCTTTTGTGTGAGAGATGTATTTAATTTTCAGCTCACGGACGGAGAGGAACTTTTGGCAATTTTATACTCATATGATTTAGTACTTTGCTTTGATACATATTGCTTTCTTAGGAGTTTTGACTCTTTTTATCCTTTTGGCTTTCAATTCTTGGCATGGGATCATTTATATATAATATACTGTTTACCCTGCTTCCTTCCATGGATCTTTTGCTGTCACCCCCTAGGAAATTTTAAGTGTGAGATGGATGGAGCCTCGAAATAGTATTTCGGACCTTTTAATCTTGAGTTACTTTACAGGGATTAAGCAGGACTTCAATGCGCTCATAGCCATTTAGGAAAACTGCTAAACTAGAAGAAATTCTATCAGGTAAAACCATAATACACAGTCTTGTAATCAAGGATTTTAGTTAGTCCAGAATTCTAATGCTCTCCATGCAACCGAAGCTTGCTTATTTTATTGAAATCAAATAGAAAATCTAAACTAAAACAAACTAAACTTTATGACTCAAAGACTAAAAAAACGGCCAAGCCAAATTATTTATATACAAGATAGAAGAAAACAAATTAGATTTTAAGAAAAATAAGGCTTGAGAACTAAACCATTTACTGGTAAGTTCTCTTCCCACCCTTGCAGATCTTATAACTTATAAGTGGAAGGGCCAAGTTTTGCCACAATCTGGAAAGGACCTACCCACAACTGCTGGAATTTCGTGTGTTTTCCTTTCTCATCATGGGGGTGATCCCACTTGAGAACTAAATCTCCTACCTCAAAGTCTTTTGTTCCTATCTTATGTTTGTCGAACCATCTCTTTATTACCTCTTTCTTCTGCTTAAAGCGCTCTCTGGCTTTAGATCGAGCCTCTTCTTCTTTCAAGAGGTTATATATCCTTGTTTGCAAAACATCATCATCTGACCCTCTAGATTCTTGAGCTATTATGGAGGAAGGTAGCATGATATTGGGAGGGAGAATGGCTTCTTTACCGTACACAAGGGTATACAGAGACACTCCTATCGAAGACTTGGGGGTGACTCTATCAGCCCAAAGGGCATTTGGTAGCGCTGAGTGCCAAATCCTCTGGTTTTCTATTACAGTCATCTTTAAAATTCTAATCAGACTTTTGTTGGTGGATTCAACCAAGCCATTACCTTGTGGATAGTAGTTAGCGGAATAATGCAACTTTATTCCTTTCTCATGAGTGAAAGAAGTTAATTTAATCGATGAAAAGTAAGTAGCATTATCAAAAACTACAGAAACTAGAACTCCAAACCTGGTCATGATATGGTCCTGCAGGAAGCTGATAACCGCGTCCTCATTTATTTTGCGTAGCGGGATGGCTTCGACCCAGCAAGTGAAGTAATCGGTTGCGGTCAGAATATACTTGTGTTGTAGGGAAGAGTTTGGCTTTATCTCCCCAATAATATCCAAACCCCATTGCTCGAACGGCTTCATGATCATCACAGGTTTCAGTGGTGCGGCTGCTTTAGGTTGTCTTCCACTACACCTTTGGAAAATATCGCACTTCCTGACATGTGCGTGTGCATCTTTGAAGAGCGTAGGCCAATAGTAATTGGCTCTGAGAATTTTGTGAGATTTAGTATTTCCTAAATAATGTCCCCCAGCAGGCCCATCATGCAAATCTGTCATCACTTTCTTTACATCTTCTTTCTCTAGGCATCTAAGAAGAACTCTGTCGTAATTTTTTCTGAATAATATTCCTTCAACAATTTGATAGGAAGTTGATTTAAGACACATCGCTCTTCTTTGCTTAGAATTCCAATGTTCTGGCAACAGTCCTGCCTGTAGGTAGTGCACGAGATCCCTATACCAAGAATCAGGGGTTGTGAACAAAGGAGATACATCTGTCAAATGTAATTCAGCCTCGTCTTCCCAGGCGTGTTCATCATTGTCCCCATTTTTCGTCATCAGTTTGCAAAACCCCTGCCCTTTGAATATAGAAGCTGGCTTGAATTCGAGGTCATACTCTTGAAGAGCTGTTACCCAATTGCCCCTTCTTTCTCCTAACTCTTTCTGTACAAAAAGGGACCTTACAGCTGGGTATGGGACGATCACCTTGGTTCAATTTTTTTAATATATAAGGCTTGAATTGTTTCACTGCTTTGAATACTGCGTAAGATTGTTTATCAATGGCTGGGTAATTTAATTCGGCCCCTTGTAGACCAGTGCTCATGAAAGATATTGGGAATTCATCCCCCCCATATTCCTTTTGGGTAAACACAGCTACTAGTGAATCATCGGATGCAAAGGTATACAGAATAAAATATTTGTTGAAATCTGGGCTTTTCAGGGAGGGTGTGTGTGCAACAGCAGTTCTAATTTTGCTGAATGCATTCTTCTCAATCTTAGTCCACTTGAATTGTGCATTTTTCTTCATCATTTGTTGTAGAGGCTTGACAATTTGAGCGAAATCAGGCACAAACCTTCGCACGAAGTTTATTGTTCCCATAAATGATCGCATCCATTTTTTATTATGGGGCAAGGGAATCTGTTCAATGTCTTTGATCCTTTCTGGATCGATAGAGATTCCCTTCTTTGAAACTATGTGACCAAGCAGCTTACCTTCCGTAACAGCAAACACACATTTTTTGGGATTGAGTGAGATGCCATATTTTCGACAGCGTTCAAAAATATGCTTTAGATGGAATGCATGTTCTCCTCTCTTCTTTGAGAATATTGTAATATCATCGAGGTATATCACCACACTACGTCCAATCAAACCATGGAAGGCTATGTCCATATCCCTCTGGAATGTGGCTCCAGCGTTTATAAGCCCAAAGGGCATTCTTCTGTAAGCGAAAGTTCCCCATTTGGTCCTGAATGTTGTCTTCAACCTGTCTTCTTTAGCTACTAATACTTTATTGTAGCCCGAGAATCCGTCTAGTAAAGAAAATAGTTCAGACCCTGAGACCATTTGTAGCAGTTGCTCCATGGGTGGAACAGGATAGTTATCTTTGTCTGAAGCACGGTTTAAATTCCTGAAGTCCACGCATATCCTGATTTCTCCAGATTTGTTTCTCACTGGAACCAAATTCAAGACCCACTCAGAGTGTCTGACCTTAAAAATTATTCTAGCATCCAATAATTTCTTAACTTCACTCTGAATCAACGGTTCGAATTTTGGATGCATTTTTCTTAAAGGTTGTTGATACAGTTTGACGCCAGCTTTGATGGGGATAACATGTTTGATGATGCTGGTGTCATATGTCTTCAAATGTTCGTATGTCCAGGCGAAAACATCTTTATATTGTTTAAACAGACTGACGAACTTATCTCTTTCTGCTGGTGAACAACATTTTCCAAGATTCACATATTTAGGATTCGTCTCAGTCCCTAAATTTATCAGCTCAAACTATAGAGATGAGCTATGAGTCTTCACATTGGCTAGTCTTCTGAACTTTTCATTTAAATCGAACATTCTTTCTAACGTTCTGACTCCTTTAGGGATGAAATTATCATACTTCAGCTCGGCTTGATGTTCTTCATCGTCTATAATTGCTCCTTTAAATACCTCGTCATTTTTTAAGCACTCTATAATCTGTTGATCGTCATCGAATACTCATAGGTTGGTGATCATATCAGGTACTGAGGGCCTGAAAAGAAATTCAACAGAGCATCAATTATTAGTAGGTACGAGCCTAGCGGCTGATGTGGCTAACAAGTCAACTGCTGCATTTTTAAGTCTTGTAATTGAAACAATATTAAATGCGTTAAAACATTTGAGCAGATCCCATACCTCATTTTGATAAGCTTTCAGGTGAGGGGAAACACAATGTATTTGATTCCGGATCTATTTAACAATTATTTCAGAATCTCCAAAAAAATTTAGATTACTTACCTTTAATTCGATTGCTTTCTTCAAACCTTGCACCAATGCTTCATACTCAGCCGTATTATTCGTACATTCAAACTCTAATCTACATGAAAGAAAATGTTTATTATTTTTGGGGTCGATCAGGACACAGCCGGCCCCTGGCCCTTCTAAATTCTTAGAGCCATCAAAAACCAAAGTTCAGAAATCGCTACCTAGTGCATGAGAATCTATTCCTACTGCTAAGTCTACTATTTTACAGTCGATTTCATCATCCTGTGAGAATCGAAGGAGATCAGGCTGGGTGTTTGACTTGTTGCTGGATTCTTCTACTTGGTAATTTCTTGGTTCCATCTCAATAAAATAATTTTCCAACATAGAATCCACTGGTTCATTATTCTCCTCAAGTCGAGTAACGTTGTGTTTCATGTGAGGCTCCCTCAAAATATTAATTTGGTTCGGACTTCCTTTATATGGAAACCATAGATGTGACCAATCCGAGGCAAAATATCCATTTAGTTTGGCTGACCAATCTCTGCTCAGAACAAGACCGTAAGCGTCTGGTATATCAGCCACCACAATATTAATGACTTGGCACACTTTATCATTTGATGCCAGGCGGACTAGGACATCCTCCATCTCACCAATTACCTTTACATCCGTCCTGTCCAACTAAACAACCATCCACATGGATGGCTTAGGCTGCCCATTTTTCTTTTTACAGACTGATATTGGCATGACGTTAACCGACGCCCCTGAGTCTACTAGGAAATTATGTACGTTGTGATTAAAAATTTCAAAAGTGAGGAGGAAAGGTGGATGTTTTCTCTTAGACTTACCTCCAATGTTGGTTTCTCCGATTTCTTCTTCTTCCCGAGGTTGATTGTTGGTGGGCAGCCTCTCATCCAATGCTTCAAGCACTTTCAATAGTCTTTCTTTTTGCTGCGGCACTTTACACATTTCAAATAGTGAAACATTCACCTTTACCTTCTTTAAATCTTCTACAATGTCATAATCCATCTACGGTTCAATGGGATGCAGTTTATCAGCATTCATCTTTTCCTCATTGGGCTTGGCCAGCGTATCATTCTGCTTAGGATCTTGGCTAGTATTGGTGAATTCGGGAATTTTATCAGCTGTGGAATTATTTTGAAATTTCTTAACATTTTTCTGCAGCCTTTTGATCTTTGGGAGTATGAGACTATCTTCTTTAATCGACCCTTGGCTCCTTGTTGTTACGTTGGTTTCCATGGCGTCCTTATAGCCCTGATTCTTTTCTTCTTCAGCATCAAATAACGAAACATAATTCCACAAAACCATGGTTTCCTCTTCTTGTTCCTTCGCTGAAGTGGTACTCTCTTTTCTTTCTTCATCTCCATCCTCTGTTAATTTAGAGTCCAACAGTTGATTCATAACCAACATCACCGATTTTATCCACTGAGGACAATTCTTTTCAGAGTGTGGTTGTTGATGGAAAGTGCAAAAATTGTCCATGCCTACCTCTGTTAAATTCATAGATGCAGAATTGTGTGGAGGAGGCTGGGAATGATTGTTATCCTCTCTTTTCTTGTAATAGGGTTTGTAGAACTTTTGAGTTTCCTTCTCTTTCTCCAAGTCTATGATTTTGTTAGAAAGCTTCTACATCATTTTTGCCATACTCTCAAAATATGGTGATTTCTCTTCCTTAGGCTTAGTAAACAATAAGGCTTTCCTTCCCACACCTTTCTCTCCTGACTAATCGGGATAATCTTCGATACTTTCTCTTTCAGCCTCCACTATTTCCGCCTCTTCATAGGTTTGCGCCAAAGTAGGCTTGGTTCTTATTTTGGCAAACATGGCCAACTCAGGGCCTAAAGATGAGGTATAATATTCAATCAGGACCTTGTCCGAAGGTTTGCCAGCTTCATAACAATTCTTGAGGTATGCTGCAAATCTTTGAGTAAAGTTGTACACCTTCTCCTTTCTCTCTTTCTTCAAGGCACATAGTCCTTTCATGAGGGCTGCATGAGTCTTTTAAGTTGCATACTTGCTTCTGAAAATTCTATCGAAGGTATCCTAATTAGGGATAGAGTTTGCAGGCAACCCAAAATACCATGATGCTGCAGCTCCTTTAAGGGTGTACGGGAAAATTATGCAAACTACATCTTCATACTCCCTTGCCCTTAACCCTTCTATGGCCAAGTAAAAGCTTTGCAGGTGGTCATCTACTAGTATCTTCTCACTTGGGTCAAAATTGGGCAGCATCTTTTCAAAGGATTGAGGTAAATCATGTAATGGAGGTGTTAGGTTTAAAGGTGACTTGGCTCTCCAGGCAGGTGGTGGATTCAGTGGGTTGGGTGGTTGATTGGCATTTACACTTGCCATGAGTTTGGGTGGAGAGTGAGGAGGTGAGCAAATGGGAGTGTGAGTAGGAGAACTATGAGGAGTATCTGGGCCTTCTTGATTCAAAGGCAGTACAACTTCCTGCAGGGCTGTTTCTACAAGCTCTTCCCAATCCTCCACTAGCACTGAGTCTTCCAATATAGGACGGTCCTTCCTTTTTTTTTCTCTTCTGGGCAATTCAGGGATGATCGAAAATCCTCCAATCTTCTTCACATATGACCTGGTGTGTATTCTAATATTATTAACAACCTCGTTGTTAACAGAAAACAAATGTTCTCTACTCTTTTCTTCTGGAACTGGATTATGAATCCCACTTCTTTCAGAACTGTTACCGGTGGAATAATCTCGGGAAAACGGGTTTCCTCGGCCAGCCATGCACTAATGGCCCTCCTTCTAGCGCTAGAAACTGTTGAGGCCTGGAAATTCATAGGAAACAATAGCAAGGGATTCTCCCCAGTCAACATTCCCAACTAGCCCGTGATTTTTTGGTGTAGGGAATCCATCTGGTTTGTGTTCCGGCTACCGTAGGTCAAGTAACAAAAGGGTTTACCGATTGCAGCCCGGTCCACCGTATGTTTTTTGTATTCTTGACTTAATGTATGATATGCACATGCCTAATTAACAATGCAGGATGATAAAGATGTAAAGATTAGTCACAATGTGATGCGCAGGTTCTTACCTCTCGTCTTAGAACTCACAAGCATCTAAATCATATATGCACGAAAATAAATACTAACTAAACTATCTCTAAAGAGCAGGTTATTAATTCATGAGTAATGCATCGTTGTCCATGTGTTATGGAAAATCATAGATAGCTATTCTTACAACCAAACATATCAACATGAATAAAAGTATACATGATAAAATAGCTCATCAACAATTAACTCCCATTACTCATAGTGGAAAAACATCATAAATGTACTGAAGAACATTCAGACAAGAACATAGATTCAGGAAGTTAGAACGCTCTTACAGCTAATGAGACACAGTTGAAAACAAAATAGTTCACATTCAACATTGCTCATTTAATCACATTGATACATTCCACTTAGCACTTTCTCCAACAGGCAAAATTTGCAGTCTCTGGTTTGTAAAATGAAATAGTTTCTCTTACAAGCAATAGTTTACAAGTTTTTGAGAGGGAAAAAGTCCCCCCCTATTGTAACTTTCAGATATTTAAATTAAAGCAGCAGACCACTTGGGTTTCCCCAAACGTGTGACCTTTCGGTCCCATAAAACGTTTCATATTCCCATTTTACATTTTGTATGCATTCATGATTTGATCAGTTACTGATAGATCTTTCGGGTTTATGTCTTTGTCATTATTCATTTTGTCTTTAGCTTCGCTTGTCCTCTTTGCGATCCTGCAGATTTCCATTTGATCTTTGTCAAAACTGTCAAGATATGTCTTCGCGCCGTGGTCACCTCCACAGTCCCTTAAGTCCACCTGCGATTAATCAATGTGTATAATTTGTTGGGATTGCATTTTAAAATGAAACATTAAAATCTATCAATCAAACGGCTGCTCAACGAGAAAGATCATGCGTTGCATTACTGCTAACACGGCGGGGTAGACTTATCCATAGCCACACAGGCGGGCTTTTAACAAGCGATGGGTGCTGCAAAACACTTAAACATGTTGGAGTCAGAAGAGTTAAGACCCAAGATGTAGGAGGGAAAACCTCAAATCAGAAATCGGAAAGAGAACGATATCAGAAGCCAAGTGCTTCGCACAGCTGCAACGGAGGGAAGAAAAAGACTACGGACACGTGACCCGTATCGGCGGCGGAGCACTTTTCACTTCGGGTGCCTAGCTACTTTGGGAGCCGCAATGGTGGAAGCAAAAAGGACAAAAGCCTCCGATCTAAGGGACACAAAACTTTAAATTCGGCAGCGATTTAAACTGTTTCACCTCTGAAACAACGTTTTGCAAAGGACAAAAAGGCATGACCCATTTTCAACTCAGCAAAACAAACTCTAAATTTGTGATCTACAACAATTCTAAATAAGAGCAATTTCTGAAAACCAAGACAAAAGATAACCTTCAAAAAACCATCCAAAATTAAACCACGACCAAAGGTTCAAGGATCCAAACGATTAAAAACCATGCTAAATCATGAGGAGGGGACGAAAATTTAAGAAATTTGGGAAAAACAGTTGCAGCTGCAACAAGCCTCTAAGACATTCTATGGAGTCTGTGGCACTTGTTTAAAGTTGTTTTACATGAGGAAGCATTCTTTATAGACATGTATTGCTTCAAACAAGCATATCTCACAAACCACGAAGCCAAATAAAAGACCGTGGAATACCCATTTTAGCTAACAAAAATAATTTTCCAATGAGGTACGATAGAGCCTCTAAAATTCTATATGAAATTCATAGCATCTATAGCATTCATAGCATGTCAACATCCAATTCTTCCATCATGGTGTTTCTATGATGTTCGTACAACTACGGTTGGGATGATATGGGGATGGAATGAGGTCGCACAAGCTCTAATCACCACGCAAAAAGGATTTTAAGATGTTCCATGGGCATATAAGGATGAAATTATTCTCAATGTGAGAGTGCAAGGAACCACAAAGGATGCCAAGGATTTGTGGAGAAACATGGCTTGTTGTAGAGATCATGGAATTTCATCGTACAACTTAGATAACCTTTAGTTCTTGAGGACCAATTGTGATTCTTATAGTGTATGTCTCAACAAATGGATTATGAGTGTGCTAAGAGGAGGTTGGAAATTTCTACATATCTTTGAACCAAAAATATGCTCAAACCCTCATGCCCATGGAGAATGTACCTTCTCCGAGACCATTGATCCATATCTTGGGGGCTAATACTCAGAGGCTTGGATGCTGATAGAGGAGGAGATGAGATAGAATAATGGACTAGTTATGAGAAATACATGACAATGAGATATGGGTTATTAATATCCTAGAAATAAACATAAACTATATATTCCATATGGAGGGCTGATGCTCAAAGAACCTTACTTGATTCTCACCTCTCAAACCATACTAAGAAAGGAACTCATAACCAATAACCTAATAACTCAATAGAATAAGAGAAATGTAGGATTCCAAAAATCCTGGAATTATTTATTGAGAAGGCATAAAGAATTTATATAATATTATTACAATGTTCCTTGAAGTGATACCATGGAACAAAACCATGGGTTGTAAAATATCATGGATGGGAAAGGTATAATGTGTCTTGAAGCCATACAATGGAACAAAACCATGGGTTGTCAAATGCCATGGATGGGAGATAGTGGCCTCTCCATTTAATTCTTTATGATGAATGTGAGAGGGTGGCCTCTTCATTTAATGCTTTAATGACTTAAATACATCTGAATTCAAACCATATGCCCCCTGAAATTCAAATCAATGGTCGACTTAAGTCGATAGTTTCTATTTAAGAAAGGTTGTCTTTAATCCATAATTGAATTCAATTAAAGGTTGACCTCAATAAAAGGTAGAATTCAATCCATATTTGACTTAAATCCATGATTTAGTTTTAAGCAACGATGAATTAATTCCAAGTTTGACTTGAATCCACAGTTTAATTCAATACATGGTTATCTTTTAAGAAACGTTAACCGCAATACATAGTTTTCTTCAATTCGTAGTTGACTTTAATCGATGGTTATTTTTAAGTAAGGTTTACGTCAATCCATGATTGAATTCAATCAAAAGTTGAATTCAATCCATAGTTGAATTCAATTAAGAGTTGAGTTCAATCCATGGTTGAATTTTAGTTAAGGTTTACTTTAATCCAAGGTTGACTTCAAGCCATGGTTTACTTATACCATAGCTAACTTTAATCCGTAGGTGACTTCAATCTAGGGTTCACTTCATTTCATATTTGAATTCAATCAATAAGTAAATTTTAAGCAAGGTTTACTTCAATCCATGGTTGACATCAATTCAAGGTCGACTTCAACCCAAGATTGACTTCAATCCATGATTGGATTCAATTCAAAGTTGATTTCAATCCATAGTTCACTTCAATCAATAGTTGACTTTTAAGCAAGTTTGACTTCAATCCGTGGTTGAATTCAATCCAACGGTAACTTCAATCCATACATTAATTTTAAGTAAGGATGAATTCAATACATAGTTGACTTTTAAGAATGGGTGAATTGAATGCATAATTGAGTTTTAGGAAATGTTGACTTCAATCGAAGGCTAGCTTCAATCAAAGGTTGGATTCAATCCATGGTTAACATCAATCCATACTTGATTTCAAACCATAGTCAACTTTTAAGCAAGGTTGAATTCAATATAATATTGAGTTCAATCCAAGGTTTATTTCAAACCATGGTTGACTTCAATCCATATCTCACTTCAATCCAAGGTTTACCTCAATCCTAGATTGAATTCAATCCATAATCGGCTTTCAAGCAAGGTTGAATTGAATACATTGTGGAATTTTAAGCAAGGTTGGCCTCAATCTGAGGTCAACTTCATTTCAGTGTTGAATTTAATCTAATATTGATGTTATTCCATATTTGACTTCAATCCATGGTTGGATTTTAAGCAAGGTTGACTTAAATCCATAGTTGAATTTTAAGAAAGGTTGACTTCAATCCATGGTTAAATTCAATCCAATTTTGACATTAATCCATAGTTCACTGCAATCCATAGTTGAATTTTAGCAAGATTGACTTCAATCCATGGTTGACTTTGATCATAGTGGACTTCAATCTAAGGTTGAAGTCAATCGAAGGTGGAATTCAATCCATATTTGACTTAAATCCATAGCTAACTTTATGTAAGGTTGAATTCAATCTATGGTTGACTTGAATCTGAGATGAACTTCAATTAATGGTAGGCTTCAATCCATAGTTGGTTGCAATCAGAGGATGACTTCAATCTAAGGTTGACTTCAATACATAGTTGACTTTCAAGCAAGGTTGACTTCAATCCATGGGTGACTTTAATCCAAGGGTGACTTCAATCCATAGTTGATTTTCAAGTAAAATTGACATCAATCCTTAGGTGACTCTTAAGCAAATTTTACTTTTAAGAAAGGCCAAGACTTCAATCCAAGGTTTGATTCAATTCATAGTTGAATTTTAAGTAAGGTTGACATCAATCCATATATGATTTTTAAGTAAAGTTGAATTCAATCGATAATTGACTTTTACGAAAGGTTGACTTCAATCCAATGTTAGATTCAATCAATGGTTGACTTCAATCCAATATTAGATTCAATTAATGGTTGACTTCAATCCATAGTTAGTTTCAATCCATAGTTGGCTTTTAAGCAAGTTTGACTTCAACCGATATTTTATTTCAATTCATAATTGACTTTTAAGCTAAGTTGACCTTAATCCATAGTTTACTTTTAAGCAAGATTGACTTCAAACTATAGTTACCTTTTAAGGAAGGTTGACTTTAATATAACATTAGCATCAATGCAAGGTCGAATTCAATCTGTGGTTGACTTAAATACATAGCTGATTTTAAGCAAAGTTGACTTAAATTCAGAGTTGACTTTAATCAAAGGTTGACATTAATTAAAGGTAGACTTTAATCCGTATATGACTTGAATAGATGGTGGAATTTTAAGCAAGTTTCATTGCATCCATGGTTGTCTTTCAAGCATGGTTGACTTCAATCTAAGGTTGATTGCATCCCATGGTTGACTTCAATCCATAGTTAATTTTTAAGCAAGGTTGACTTCAATCCAAGGTTGGCTTCAATCCAAGGTTTACATCAATCCATAGTTGATTTCTATCCATAGTCTATTTCAATCCATAGTTGACTTTTAAGCAAAGTTGACTTCAATCCAAGGTTGACTTCAATCCATACTTGACTTCAATCCAAGGTTGAGTTCAATCCATATTCGACTTTTAAGCAAGGTTGACTTCATTCCATGTGTTACTTCAATGCAAGGTTCACTTCATTCCATGTGTTGCTTCAATCCAAGGTTGACTTCAATTCATAGTAGACTTTCAAGCAAGTTTGACTTCAATCCAAGGGAAAATACAATCCAAGATTGACTTCAATCCATGGTTGACTTCATTCCAAGGGTAACTTGACTCCAACATTGAACTCAATCCATAGGTGTCAACTGCAATCCAAGGTTAGCTTCAATTTTTGGTGTGTGACATGAAGATGTCCATTGAATATTATGTCCACACATTATGATGCTTAAATTTAATATTAATGTAAATGTTCATATTAAACATTAATATTATTAAAAATTGGTACCTATATTAAACAATTTAATTCTAAACATTAACTTTAATGTTAAACCTTAGTGATATAGATTTCAATGTAGAAGAAAATAGTAATATACATACTATAATATTTAAATTAAACTTTAATATTATTTTTAATTTTAATATATCTATCTATATATAATATTAAATATTTTTATTAATATAAAACTTTAATATTATTATTATTAACTTATTAGCGATATAGTTAATAATGATAAATAAAATTAATAGATTTTATGATTTTTCATTTATTATCCCTGCCGCAGCAGGTATATTGTAATCGATCGAAGTCAAACTCCTTTGACTTTGGGTATTAGTTGCTCTCTTTTCATGCAGGTTTAAAGAATTAAACTCTGTTTTGCNATACCTGCCGCAGCAGGTATATTGTAATCGATCGAAGTCAAACTCCTTTGACTTTGGGTATTAGTTGCTCTCTTTTCATGCAGGTTTAAAGAATTAAACTCTGTTTTGCAAAGTATGAGTTAGGGGTTTGTAATTTTTTTTTTTTAATTTTGTTAAAAACCTATTTTTGTAAACAGGTGATTGGTGGATAGGAGATAATGTCAACATTGAGATTTGGTGTCTGGATTTGAGTTGACATGTGGCAACAATGACGTCATCCTCGTGATCAATCAACATAAAATCCAAAATGAGTGGATCTGTCTTTGCAGCTTCTCAATGTTCTTTATCTTCCATCATCAACGCTCATAGATGCCTCAGCTGCTGCTCTCCGCCGAAGCCTTAACTATGCCCGGAGTAAGAGCTCGAAGCCCATTTCTGCGATTACCATATCTCCGCTGAAGCCTTAACTATGCCTAGAGTAAGAGCTCGAAGCCCTGTAAGATCATACAATTTTATAAATTCAAACGTATATTAGAAACTTACCATTCGAATGGCGAGATCTCGGAACACTGGAGAAACAAATACATTCAACTTTTGTACTCGAATCTTACAGGTTTTGACATATGCAAAGCCAGAACGTTTCCGCGATAAACTGCCGCCTGCGAAATGAATAAGGCAGATATGTTGATTGCACTCGAAAAGGATTTCAAGAAACAGGTGATACAAAGAAAATTGCAAATTTAAATAGAAACCGCACGACCTTGACAATATTGACAGTATAATTCCCTACTCTGAATGCTCTGAGTGTGCGCTCGCCACAATATAGAAGCACCGGAACGGCAATATACATCCAAGTCTGCACATCCAAATCGTGTCATAAATCAAGCACCGAACTTTCTCATAGGATAATCATGATCAAATTCCGAAAGCAAATTATTTTCTTTTAAGCATTTGATAACAAAATTAGATATTCATTTCTCAGTTTTAACCTTTCAGTGAGTAAATTTTCAGGCGTTTTCCACGGAAGTTAGACATGTCGTTTGAAATAAACAGAAAACAAGGTGAAATGTCATTCTTACTGATTTTTCCCTCCAATCTCGCACGAAGAAAAGGAAAATGGAATGAACAAGTAGTAGTACGTAAATCACGACAAATGCATGATGCGAATACCAGAAAGCATTGAATCCGGTTAGTTTATCAAGTTGCCAAGGAAGCTTCACTGAACTTCTTCTAAACCAGGACGTCGCGAGTACGAAGGAAACAACCATGAGGACGACCATAAAAACCCCTGTAATGCCTACTGCGCTTCCTAAGATATCTATGTAATTCGGATTTTCACTGCCAAAATATTCTCTAAGATAAATATTATACGACTCCTCGTCGCAATTTGCAATTCTAATGAAATCGTAGCCTATATGATCCAGGACATGAAGCATGACGCCTATAGCAATGGCTCCGGCGATTGTCTGCACCTCCTCCGGTTTTCTTGTTGGCATACAATTGAGTTTGAGAAAGTAGTTATTGACTGTCTCATAAAAGTTGAATGCATATTGGGAATATCCTGAATTATATTTTGGGACCCTCACTCGAGTGTACTACAAGACTGAATCTCATAAAAACTGCTCCAGAGTTAAAACTACAAGATTCTAATTTGAGGAAACTTGAGCTTCAAACCAAGTTGGAGGACGTTATACAACAATGAAGATAATGTAGAAGTAGCAAAGAAGACGGTGAAGGCCCAATCTACTTTTGAAGTAATCATAGATCAAATGATAGGCAAGTGCAAGAGTAAATAAGAGGCGCAGAAAATTAAAGATACAAAGGATTCAAGGATAAGTCGAACACAATGAATTCATACCTTCACCAATTGAAGAATAAATGAATCATATCAGTATTTGACAAAGATTGTAATGATGTTGGGTTTTAGTATGCCATTTGGTTTTTTCTATTCTCAGGGTTTATTTGCAGCAAAGAAGTAACCGATAATTTATCTCTGGGATTGATGATTTGGAGCTCTGATATTGCAATTGCACGAATAATGACATGTACTAAGATTAATCGTTATCAAGGCTGTTAAAAACTTACTACGAAACCGACAGGGGACTTCATTCCCAGAAGCGTAGAGATTTAAATCATAGATAAAACTATGATCGAATGGAAAAAGTCCATTAATAAATTTCTGAATCTAGGTATAAATAGTTTTTATGGAAAGTAAACAAAATGGCAGCTACAGAAATACCCCATAACATGTACTGATAAGGAGAGATTCAATAGCATTGACAGGATTAATAGTGAAAGTGTTTTCACTTGTAAACTGTATAGAACAGAGTTGAAGCGTTGATAATGTCAAAGGTCTTCAATACCACTCCTTTGAAGATCAGGTCTACAAAACAGGAACAAGTTCTTGAAACTCGTGATTGGCCCAAAGTCTGTGAGAGTAAGAAAGATAAATCATGAAAAAAGTTGACTAGTGAAAGAATATTATGCAACATTGAAGAGCGAAATTATAGGGGGAGCAGATCAATAAATCAGACAATAAAGATAGTTACTCTAATTATTGTTATTGCATTGCATTACAGGTCCAGGTGATTGTTCTCAATGCTGATATGCACTGCGTTGAGTGCTGCGACAGAGTCTCGAAAGTGCTCTCCAAAATGGACAGTAGGTTAATAATTCTTCATCACATTCTGTACATTGACATTAACTCTGTCAATTAGCAGTGTTCTTTATATATAATCAGTTCCAGTGATTGTGTTTGCAATATGAAAAAGCTTTCAAAACATACCTCCTTGAAGAGGAGAAATACATAACGGTGGCAACCTTCAGGTGGCGCTGGACCCATATATGGCACCACTTCTTTTCCAGTCTCCCATAACTCTGCAAATAACATCAACAGTGACAATAAATACAACTCCCAATAAGAAGAAACCCAATATGCATATATAGAAGCTTTGGGAAGATCACGAAAGGCAATATGTATATATTGAAGGTTTAGGCAGATCAAGAAAGGCAATATGTATATATTGAAGGTTTGGGCAGATCCAGAAGCTTTACCTAATGTGGGAGGAGTTTGTCCAGGGATGTTGATAACAAGCCAATGCAAGAATAGACCTTGCCGCCTGCCTGATATAAACCTTGCTGCATTCCTTCTTCCGCCTAACTTACTGCTTTGACCTCGCTGCTTGCCTAATCTCGACCTCGATTGTTGATACCTGTCTCTCAATTGAGGGCGATCTCGATTGCTACCAATACTCTGTAGTCCATGGAATTAGTCACTGCCAAAGTAGCCAGTTTAACATGCCCACTGAGCACAGGAAGCCGAATCAGGCCCTTGCTGATAGGATTAAAAAGATAAAGTTTTGCAAACCGGCCATCTTCCTTATGCAGACACAGAATACCACTCGATGCTGCAACACAAACTGTTTTTTGGAAAGGTTTTGCTTCAATTTTGTGCCACCTGTTCAGTGCCAGATCAAATAACCATCTCCCATCCCCATCCTTGTTCTGTACCATCAACCATGGCGTATCAGAATCATGATAATATAACGGTGTTCAGCAATGACCGAATGCCATCGCTTACATACCAGCTGAGCCCTTATTACAGATGTAACAGGTAGCTACCCAATCACCGTATCCACAAGCTCATCTGGCAGAATCCCCCAGATCTCTCCATCCAGATCAAGACTTTCGATTTTTTTCTGTAAATGACTCTCATGTCCAAAAATGGCTCACACACTTCGTCTACAACATCAGGAATGATCTTCGAGGCCCCGAGGAGCTCGACATTCAGAGGAGCACCGCTGGTTGCAGCCATCTATCTATGAGACAAATGCCAAAACTAACTGATACCATGTGTTTGAATAATCGATCGACTGTTGTATAGAGACGTGTCAGATGCTCTGAACATATGTCATAACATCCATGCACGTGGAAGCTGAAACTTTGAAGTGCAATCCAAATGCCATTGCTTATATGAATGCCAAACTTTGAAGTGCAATCCAAATGGTATGTCATTTATCAATGATATATTTTTTTTCATAAGAATGTCTACATTTTAGGGCTATGTATGTGACCTATGAGAATATGGTAGGTCACATATCAATGACATGCAAGTGACTCATAGGATAATGGTAGGCCCCTTAATGAATTTTCTGACATGAAATGGCTAAATTCTGTGGTTATGCATGTGACCCATGGCATAATGGTAGGATCCTTAATCAATTATCTGACATGAAATGGCTAAATTGTATGGTTATGCATGTGACCCATGGCAGAATGTATGTCCCATATAAATGAAGGGATCCATAGTTGTATGGTAGGCCCTTGTTAATGACCTCATAGCTTGAAAATGAAATGGCTACATTATGCATGTTACCCTGAACATGATTGATAGCAGAATGGTAGGCCCTTTATCAATGACCTCATTGCTTTCCCATTAAATGACTACATTAAGTGCTAATCTTGATTTAGGTGATTCTACAAGATTCATTTGAAAGTGCAAGTGGGCCAATCATGGGCCTTTCGGTAAAAGTTCTTGTATAAGGTCATTTTTCTCATGTGTTATGAAAAGAACAAATATGGTTTATAGTTGGATGTCATCAATACATTTGCCTAGTGGGGCTTTTGGATAATATTTTAAAAAAAGGCTCTTACGTCTTACATAATTTTTGTAAACCACCGACAAGGCTTTGAGTAGACTTGAATATGTCATTACTAAAGTTGTTATATATGTGAATGTTATATTTTACTAATAAAATAAATCATTGTAATAAAATAAATCATTGATATATCTTGAATGTTATATTTTATTAATAAAATAAATCATTATGTACTAAGGTTATATATAAATATATATACCACTTTGAATGTTATATTTTATTAATAAAATAAATCATTATGTACAATGGTTTTAGAGACTTTCCATAACACCTTCTTGCTAGAGTATTTTAGATAGACAAGTCCAAGATGCATTGAACCTTCCAACAGCATAGAGACTAAACTCTATTGTTGAGCTTAAAGGATGTTGACAAAGACTAAGTAAAACACAGGCTCATCCGGAGTAGGTTAGCATTGAAAAGTGACCATTTAAGGATTGTTAAGTGCATTTTTATTTAAATAAAACTTGTTATCATTTCTAAAGTCATCTCAAATTTTATGTTGTAACTTGTTTATTTTTTAGTAAACCAATTATTATGTTAAAGAATTTGTATAATGATTACAACTAATAAGAAGTATGGTGATTGTA
>LPNX010047043.1:40174-72962 GCA_001517045.1 Pseudotsuga menziesii
GAGTTTGGAACTTGGAATTAGCTTTGATGAGAATCAAAGGAAATCATCCCGGGAGGTGGAAAATATGGAGTCATTGGTGGGTGAAGCAACTTAGGTTTAACCTAGTAGCAAAGGAACTAACAAAAAAAGTTAAAGCAGTGATAAATTCAATCTAAAATTTGGATCTCGTTGTAAAGTGTTTTGGTGATATAATTCTCAACTTAATTAAATTTAAAGCTCTGTATATAGAGATTGCTAGATTATGGCTAACGCATTCCAAGAAAGTGCAGGATTATTAACTAACACATTCCGTAATGGTTGTGTTTTTGTTTCCATCATTGTCTGAGTTTTTGAGATCATAATTTATTAAGTTAAAATTTTAACGAGATTATGTTAATTTTAATAATAAAAACAATATCGGGTATAGAGAAGAATAAATAATGAAAAACATTTTTAAATTGAGAAACGATCACACTACACCATTCGTCACAAATATTATAAAATAATATGTTAAATAAATAGATAATCATCCATTCTAAATTTTATTTTCAAAACATTCGTAATATTATTTATTTTCAAACCATTCGAAATATTATAAATAATATGTTAAATAAATAGATAATCGTCCATTATAAATTTTATTTTCAAACGTTTAGTAATATAAAATAACATGTTTAAATGATGTGAGGAACATGGACTAAATTTTCGTCCAAGTTTGAGTTGACAAACAAGAACATTAACGAGATTAAGTGAATAATTTAATGATAATCAACGACTTTTGCGGGAAAGAGCCAGGAATATAAAGATGTCGTGTAGAATTTGTGCATAAGCACGTTGGAGGAGGGATTTGAAGAGATTAATCAATAATTTAATCCGCGACTTTTGCGGGCAAGAGCAACATATATCAAGCTTTCATGTAGAATTTGTGTATATGCCCTGTTTTGATTGATATTCAATATTTGTTTGGTATCCCTCCTTATCTGATCTCTGACGTTTTTGAGACTTTATCACGGTTGACAAGAGCTTACCAGCCCTTGGGTTTTGATTATTATTCAATATACTTGCCCAGAATAACAGACAGTGGGTTTCTTCAAAACTGCAGTTTATTTTAATATGACAAGTTTAAAAGAGTATTATTTCACTAAGAAGGTATTATAGGTTTAAAATATTTTATTTTAAATTTTGGTTAATAATTAAATATTTAGGTATTCGTTGATATATTAGTTTAAGATGAAAAAATTTATAAACTTAATTTTTAAATTGGTAGTGAAGGAGATTTTCCTATCCACAAATGCAAGTGGCAAGAATTCTTCTATTCACAAATAGAAGTAAAGTTATTTTGGATCTTTAATTTCAAGGTCTTACTCTATAACTAATTAAGGAAGTAGTTTTGTACATTTTATTATTATCTATTTGGGATTTTTTTTCCAACTGTCTTTTTATTAAACTTTTCTTAAGAGGTAGGTATCATGCAGCTTTGTTGCTAAGTTGACATAGAAATATAAGCAACATAGTTACAACAAGTAATAAATAACACATCAACATAAAAGCAACAAGTAATTTCACATAGAAAAATAAACAACATAGCAACAAATAATGTCACATAAAAAAAAGCAACGTAGCAACAAATAATACATTTTTACAAATTTTTAATGTTTCATAATTACTTCAACTTTCAACTTATATACAATATAGCATTAAAATATTTCTAAACGACAGGTATAAGCAGCCTTGCTGCTATTTCACTTGTTGATATATAGATAGATATAGTGATGGCGTTGATAAAAGTTTTAAAAAGAAAAGGTACATGTTTGACTTCTTTTATATGTATATACATAGTGATGACTATGATAAAAGTCTTAAAAATAAAAGGTACATCTTTATATATTACTATGATTTACAAGAATGCTAATTTTTTTATTTGGTTTTATATAAATTTTAAATTTAATAAATAATAATTATGTATTGTTTATTGCATTGTGAGTAAATATGAGAATTATGGTGTTCATGAATTTCAAAATGTTTATTATTAATGCTGATTTAAAATGTTTAAACTAGTATACCTTTAAAGTGGGGAAAATGAAACATAGAAGATAACTTTGATATGTTTCAAAAATGAAAAAAGGTTGTGTGTAAATAATATAAGTTTATGTGACGAAAACAAGTTTAAGAAAATAAGTACATCAAACTTCTAGATGGCCACATAAGTGAAAATAAGTTTTCTCCAAAAGACTTCTTTACATAAAGTACTTAAATTTGAAAACATTCGTCGAATAAGTCAATGTTTTTGCCTTGATCCTTTGAAAGCCAACATAATCTTACAAAGCAAAAAAGTCCAAAAATCCAAGGGGCATAGTTATAGGAATTTTCCATGTTTTAGGTAGCTAAATAGAGAACCTCGAAACCCCTAGACGTGGAGAAACTATACCTTTGAAAATGAGACCAGACTTGGACATGGAGAGACTATACCTTTAAAATTGAAACTTGAACTATGCGAGACATCAAAATTTCTGCACATCATAATTTGCACAAGCGACACCATTTTTCTTGTCGACCATTCTCGTGGGTCCTCTTATAATCTCATGTATTGAAGATCATTGAATGGCCAAATAAGGTTGACATGTGAAGAAAATATTTTGTTTCAAGTTTTTAATATCCCAAGTTAATCTTTGTATTGAATATCGATAGTATATAGTGAGGATGTCGATTAGTAGTTTGTTGTCCAATTTTCACGACGTAATGGATGCAGAATCCAACACCTTTCTGCACACATATTGTAGTTGAGGGGGCAAACGTTTTGATAAAAGTACAACAATTCCATTGAATTCCTTTTACCTTTTGTCTTCCTTACAAGTAAAGGCAAAGCCATGGTGCCCTTTATTTTATGTATACTTTCTCATATGACAAACTAATGTACATTTCTTCTTACTTGCCATGAATTACATGGGTTTATATTTATTACTTATTATTATTAGTAGCATAGTTTTTCTTTCAATTTCATAGCCTACTATGCCTAACATAAATTTGCTAAACTTACTTTCAACACAAAATTATATTATAGACATACATACAACTTTCTTTAATTTTGAAATATAGAAATTCTCCGAGGCTTTGAAAATATGGTAGCATAACATAAGAGAGTCGTCAAATTCTCCTCAGATATGGCATAACATAAGAGAAAGTTGTCAAAATGAAAATGAATACAAATAGAAAGCCATTCTAATAATTTAAAACGCATTATGAAAGCCTTTCTAATAAAACTGATAAATCTATTCTAATAATTTAAAACGCATTATGAAAGCCTTTCTAATAAAACTGATAAATCCAGAGTTATAAATCCACAAAGCCATTTCTGTCACCATATCCTCGTACATCTCTGTCGTTTTGAGCAACTCTATGCCTCCCTCCTCGATGAAAAAAACAAAACCGTCCATCTATCTTGCCAGCCGGAACAAGAGCGTGGAAAGGGCAGGTGCGAGATCTCGGTCTGTCTGCACATTAGGCAAGAGGAATAACTACACGAATGCTACAGGGGGCGGCTTCTCATTCATTGTCGACAGAGGACAAAAGCTAGAAAACAACGGTCTCCTTAATAACACCTTCCGTGTAAATATTGATTGTTTGATCATTGTATTTGTATTACAAAACCATAGATTTGAATACAAAATCGTATATTGGATTGAATCAAACAACTGTGGATAAGAAAAGAGGTAATCAAATAAAGGTTGAAGGGCTGGGATAAGACTGTTGATGTAGGACGGTCGGAATAATCCTAATTTAAAAAAAGTATTAGTGATTGATGGAATTCAAGATGAGCCTAAGTTAATTCATTAAATTTCAGTGCTCCGATCACGAAGACGACGAAGAATATTCATATATACCTGAAACTTAGCTATCCATTTTAGAAAAAATGAAAAATCTGCAACGACTACCCACCCACAAGTTGAAATAAATTCACCGACCGCGTAATTAGTCAGTGTGAAAAATATTATTAGTCGTGTGAATGCCAAGTAATTTTTGTGATCGATTTACTTGGATTATGTCAAAAAATCAATGTCTTATTGCTCTCCTCGTGCTTTCTCGCTAGGACATAACCTAATTTTTATGCTATGCTTTGTTGGTGTACATTAACTTCTAATAACGACATTTGCGAACGTGACAAACGAATTACATTCACGAATTCACCTTTGACACATGAATTAAATTCACGGATGGACCGCTTTCTCTTTCTCCATAGTCCCTACTCAGAACTGGGCTTTTTATAAACTCCACCGCTTCTCGCCTTATTGCCATTTGCAAATCTTTTGAGTTTTCCTTCCTCCTGGCAAGAAGTTGATATCAAAAACTTTGTAGGAGCTTCACGATCTTCAAGAAGCTGATACTCAGTTGTAACCACTTGCGAATATTTCGAGTTTTCCTCCCTCTTGACCATAACCTGATTTCAGCGAATTTGTAGGAGCTTGAGGATACTCAAGAAGCTGATACACACTTACCACTTGCTTTTAAGTAAGATTGCACCAACATGTTCAAAAGATCGGGCCTAAATGCTGTACAATATAAGCAATTCATTGTTTGAAGTTATTTCTATGAATGATGTTTTCGATGAAGTTATTTCTATGCAGGATGCATGAAATGTTTTTTGCTTCATCTTTATATTTGTAAAATACATAGTTCTTAGACTTGTGCGATATATAAAAAGAAACTGTGTGTGATCTATAAGAAGAAACCCTACACAGAAGCATGAGAACAAACATAAGCATACTAATAGAGTTTCAAACATTTGATTAAAATTTGAATATTTTTAATTTTTAATTCTACGAGTTAACAATGCTATAAATTTATGGAATCACATGATTGAAGGAACCTTTGACTCCTAGAAAATGGACATCACTATAACAATCACTATTCAACTCAAGTATACGGTCCATATTAGATCTTCTTGAATTCTCCACACTCTCATTTTCAACCCTCTTTAATTGAACAAATCACAATGGATGGAATCGTTGTTACACCAAAGCATTGTGGCAGTCCTGCAATACTCTTGGTTTGTTACTACTTGGATTATGAATACCACCACCTCTTTCATTATTATATGTTAATGATTAAAATAACATGCTTTTCAATGTTATTAATTGTACCTTGAAATTTCTGTAGCTTGTGTTGAAGTTAATGAGGGTCTCTTTTAATCACCTTTTGGCTACATTAGATGCAATAGAAAACTGAAGAAAAAAAACACTACATTAGATGGAATAGAAAACTGAAAAAACATACCTCCTCCAACTTACATGTATATTTTGACATACATACATAATCAATCTTGTTCTAAGTAAAAAAGATGAAATGTTGGAAATTCAATCACCTTTCCGAATATATAAATTTTATTTATTGATAATGTTCACAACTATATGAAGCTTGATATTTTCTAAAAGACACTTTTTTTGAGACAAATTATAATGTATATGTTCTTGTGGGTGTAGCCTTTGAATGCCTAAATGATGGACATATAGAGAACCTACTAAAAATGGTAGACATATAGAGAACAACTACTACTAGTTGGGAACTATATCTCCAAACTAAATTTAATAATTTGTAATAATTTTTTAATGATCTAAGTGATTGAAACTCTAAAAGAATATGCAAAGTGTGGGTGCATCCTTTGAAGGTCTTAAATGCAATGATTATGAAATGGTTTTTTTTATAACGTGGAGAGGTCGGTGTCTAGTAGTGCAACATAGAATTTTTTTCTAAAATACTTGATAAATTGAAAATTTATGGACGAAACACTAACAATGTGTTTTTTTAGTTAAGGGGTCATGACACAAGAAAAATAAGAGAAAACTAGATTTTTTTAAATAACATTTTTGGAATCTAAAGAAAAAGGCCATCTCGGTCTAAATTTTCTTAAAAAATATGATGTGTAGCATACAGTAATCAATGGTAAAACATGGACACAATGAGAAAATAGATGAAATGCTCAATTAGCCATGGTTTACCACATTCCATGGAACATGTTTGGTTAATCTGAAGAAAAATTCGAAGCAGACACATAGGCATAGGGATGACACACCCACACATGTGGAGGGTCAATCCTAGTGCTAAGAAACAAGTACCTGTTTCTTTTAAATTCAAACTTATCATCCCTTTAAAAAAATGTTTTGTGGAAAACAGAATGCATACTCGATATGCAATTACAAAACAAGTACTTGATATAGTGTTACAAAATGTGTACTCGATATGTATTGAAAAAATGCATACTCAATTTCTAATTTAAAATGAGTAACACCACAATTACATTGTATGGTTTGGTGATGTTATCATTCAAAAGAATTAGATGGCTAGGTAAATCAAATGAACAACTTTTCACATGGATTTGGATGGTTAGGTATATACCATGAATAGGTTTTGGATGTGTTGCACTTGGAAACTTGGTACATTAGACTTAGCTTGGTGATTATACCATTAAAAATATTTGGTGCATTAGACATGGCTTAGCAATAATAACATTAAAAATATTTGGATGGCTAAGTATATAGAATGAACATGAATTGGTGTGTTATACTTAGATTGAAGATGATAAAAAATGAGAACATTAAAAAGATTTGGATGGCTAGGTATATAGAATGAACAATTTTCATAAAGAAAGTGAATATGAATTGGTGTCTTAGGCTTGGCTTGGTGATGATAACATGAAAAATATTGGGATTGTAGGGTGATTAGAGAGAAATGAGGGTATAGGTTAGGAGTGGGGGTGTTGGAGAGAGAGAGAGAGAGAGAGAGGGTGGAGGTGGAAAGGGGAGAGGGATTAAGAGAGAAAGGGATAGAGGAGGGGTTAANTACAAAGAGAGGGGTTGTTAGGTGTAGGGGAGTATGGAAGAGATAAAGAGTGGGGCTTATTAGGGGGTTGGATATAGAGAAAGAGGGTGGGTGTTAAGGGGCTAGACGTAGAGACATAGGGGAACACATTATACAACATGATGAGAACTCTATACTCACAACGAGAACTTTGACCCTAAAAAACACCAAAATCAACCTTGAAATCAAAAAGTTATGCTACTAGTAGCACTCTTTTTTGTTTCAAAGTTAAAAATACAAACATTTCCTTAAAAGCACATTTCCTTAACAACTTCCTCAAAATCATCCCTTGAATTGAAAACTAATGCTACTACTAGTACATTGGTTTTTTCAAAGGCTAAAATTATAATTTGTTTGAAAACATGGAATTAACAATGAGTATTATTGGTAGAAAAATATTAAAACCAACTTGTAAATAGAAAAATAGTGCTAACATTGCAACATTTTTTAAACCATAGCATTAAAAAATAGGGCCAGCCCTTCTCTCCACTTCTCTTCCCATGTCATTCATCTTGGAATCCATTATCTCTTTTGCTCTTTCTATAATTAAGTGACTAAGAAGCATAAATCATTTTTTGTGGAAGTCTTCCTTTCTATTTATTGACTTTCATCTTTATTGACAACTTACTAAAAATAAAAATATATTTTTAACTTAGAAAAAAAGTTTTCTTAAATCAAACTCAATCAAATAAGAATTTCTCGCTCACACACACCTACCCAACACACACACATAATTTATTTGTGTTAATATTTCAATATATAACACAATACACAATAATTTCTTACCCAAACATATATGTTTCTTTAAATTCATATAAATCATTATTTACTTTATAATGAAACATAAAAATAAAATATTAATCTACTTAGCAATATGATAATATATGGTAATCATAAACTCAATAACATTAACACTTAAATACACTAAATACAAAGTGAATTGTTTTCCCTTTAAACTTATAAATATCACTTTATAAAAATTAAAATAACACAAACACAAATTTATAAAAATTAAAATAACACATTTAAATTTATATTTATATTTAAATAAATTAAATATTAAAACTTTAAACTAATTAAATATTATATTTTAACATTACCATTTCCATTTTTAATATAAAATTAACTCATATTTATACACATTATAAAAAAAGCTAAATTCAATCGCGGTATAACCTTTCAAAATGCATTTCAAAAATCTTGTGAATGAAATGCTTTTTAATTTAATTAACAAGGTAGCTTAATGCCACGTAAGGTTTCCTAACATTTCAAAATGAAATATGAAAATGTTGAGAAAACTAAGGTATGGCTGACCATGAATGCATGCAAATACTATTTCAACATTACATAGAAACACTCCATACTTGGTCTTTCCTCAAGGAGGCTGTACCCATGGATGCTATGGCCTTTCACAGTTTAAAGTTGAGAATTATGCGCAAACATAAGTTACAACCTCACACAAGAAATGAATCATTAAACTATAAGTCAATGCCAACGATACAGAGTAACTTTAATATTGATGCAAAGACATTGTAGAACCCGGTAAGTTAACTTTACAATAATGATGTTTGAGGGCGAAGTCTCGCCTCCTCAAAACTCAAACTAAGCGAACAAGTAGGAATCGAGGTGGACAAATTCAAACTAAGAGAACAAGAAGGAATCGAGAAAGAAAATGGGCATTGCAGGAGTTCCTCAATCTTTCATACATTAAGAAAAAAATTAAAGTCACTGCTACATTCTCATATCCCGCTCGGCTATATTAAGCAATCAGAGCTAAGAGGATCTGGAAATCAACTACTTGAAATGGAAAAGACTAAAATCAAAGCAAAAGTACAAGTGGTGGACTCTAATCTATATCACAGTATATGCTTCATTGTTTCTATCTACTTTTTCAACATTCAAACCAATAATAACTCATTATTTTGCCATCCATCGCGGAGCATGACCCTGTACACCATTTACAGAATAATGTTGGAATTATGTAATTACTCCAGTGCCAGGCTGCAACAGATTTTGAAGCAACAACATCAGCTGCCGAAACTTTGAAGAGTCATCACCGTTCAGCTTGTGGCTGCCGCAAGACTGAAGAGTCACATCACCGCCACACCGCCTCAACGCCTGACAAATCAACAAATTATTAAATCATAAAAAACCATTTTTATGTCAGCTGAGCAGATCTATTTTCTGAAGAGGCGGCGTAGTTTATATTTCTGTCAGATTGTAATAGACAATAAATTATTTACGGAGAATCCCATTTTTTGTATAAACGAAGGGCCAGCTTGTATTTAATGACCAACTTAGCCATAATCCTATATATACCTAGTTTGTAAACCATATTTTAGACGTTGAATATGAACAACAGACCGTAATAGAAACATAGTTGAAGCTCTGGTATTTTCCTGTGTAATTCTGTTTTTGAAAAAACTTAGTTTTATTTTTTTATGTCGGGTTGCTGTAGCAGCTCGTGTTTTAGTGTGAATATTGTTTATTTATTCAGTAAAATATGTGTGATAAGTTTATGGACGTAGGGGTCATCAAATGAGTGAAAAATAGTGAGTTGCAATAGAGCTGTGCATGAGCTGAGAGTGACGTCAGCAGTCGCAGCTAGTGGATTTAAGCGTATAGAGTGTTGCCGGCTGTAACAGCCAGCTGCAACACCTTCTACTGGGTACTGTTAGTAGTAGCAGCCAAGCTGCAACAGTTCTGTAGGAATAAAAATTGATTTTGTAAAGTCTGTCAATGAGTCGTAGCTAACAATGTACAGCTTTTCTGTAGGTTGTTTTTGAAGATGTTCGTGAAGTTTTTAGTGATGTTGTTGAAGCGAGCGACGCTCCCCTACCTTCCCCACAGTGGTATCAGAGCTTGGTTAAGTTTTATCTCTTGTTTAAGAGTTTGGTTAAGTTTTATTGCTCATTTGTTTTTGAAATTAATTGAAATGGCTACTAATAGCAGTGTAGTACAGCCACAAATTCCAGTGTTGTCTTAAAGGAATTACGACACCTGGTTTATTAAGATGAGAACTATTCTGCGTGGTTAAGATCTTTGGAAGTTTGTTATGATTGGCTATCCTGAACCAGTTGATCAAGCCACTGAGTTGGCTTTGACCAATGCTGAACGTGTTCTGCTGAAAGAAAATTGGAAAAAAGATAATAAATCTCTTGGTCTTATTCAACAAGGCCCAAGTGAATCTATTTTTTCGAAGATATCAAGTGTTGAGTCTTCAAAGAAAGCTTCAGACACTCTTGAAATGTGTTGTCAAGGTGTGACCAAGGTGAAGAATGTTAAGTTGCAGAATTTAAGAAGAGAGTTTGAGAATCTGAAGATGAAAGATAGTGAGACTATTGATAATTTCATGACAGTGTTGTAAACTAACTACAGAAGTATGGTGAAGATCTTCCAGATCAATGTGTAATTGAAAAATTGCTGAGATGTTTGCCGAAGAAGTTTGAAACAGTGGTTGTTCCAATTGAAGAGTTTAAAAATCTCAGTCAAATGCACATTGATGAGCTCACTGGTTCATTGCTTGCTCATGAATCAAAAATGAATAGGTATGATGACACTCCTTTAGAAATGCTTTTAAATCTGAGTTAAATGTTACTAGAGGTAGAGGCAGAGGAAGATCTAGTAACAGAGGAAGAGGAGGATGAAGTGTTGGTCATAGTGACAGCAGAAATGATTTTGAAAATGAAGAGAAGTTACAACAGAGTACTCCTAGCGTAAGAGGGAGTAGCAGCAGAGAAGGACAGTTAAGAAATTAGAGGTATGATAAATCTAAAGTTCAATGTTTTTATTGTAATAAATTTGGACATTTTGCTAACAAGTGTTGGAAAAAACAAGCAAATGCTAGTAAGTTGTCTACACACATGACAGAGGAGACTGAAAATGAAAAGAAGCCTATGTTTTTGACTTGTAATGTCACCTAGAAAAGTTCAAAAGATATTTGGTTTTTGGACAGTGCATGCAGCAACCACGACTGGAAATCAGAAATTATTTTCAAGTCTAGATACTAGCATACAGTCTGAAGTAAAGTTGGGTAATGACTGTAAGGTAAAAGTTAATGGTAAAGGTGTGATTGTTGTGTATGCAAAAGATGGTAAAATAAGAACTATTCATGATGTTTATTATGCTCATAGTTTGATGTGTAATTTATTGAGTGTTGGACAATTGTTGGAGAAAGAGTACAGTGTATTCTTTAAGAAAATGGTATGCACTATTTATGATAAATATTCAAATAAACAGTTGATTGCCAGAGTAGAGATGACAAAGAATAGAATGTTTCCGCTAACTATGAGAAATGATTTTATTAACTATTTGAATGTTTATAAAACTAAGAATTTAGATCAATCATGGTCATGGCATTTGAGATGTTATAGCTGATTTCACCACTTTAAGTGAATCACACTTTGTATGGCCTTCCCCTATCCCTCTGCAGACTCTTTAGACCCCTTGGACCATTTTTTTTCCTTTGATGTTTTCTTGACCATCCCTAAAAACATGTGAAAAATGATACACACTCCTTTTAGACCCCTAATCGCATGGATACGTAGGTTTGACCCCTAAAACCGTGTATATCGGGATGTGTGCATAACCCAAATCGTTTTGAAGTTTTCCTTGCCATGGATCCGACTCACTTGACTCCTGGCCTTCCCTATGCCTTGAGATCGCTCGGATTTGACCTTTTATTACCCCTTTGAAAAGCTATATAAGCAACTCTATGGTACATTGAAGGCATATGAGAGAATTGAGAGCGAAGAAACTATAGTCCATTATTGCTGGAACTTATGCTTGAGTCTGCATCCCTTTGTCCCTTGGAGTACTTTTGTGTTCTTCCCAAGCTTGCCTTTTGCTTGTGAGCTTGCTATCAAGAGATGGAGGATTGAGGTGGTGGGGGCCCAAGTGGGGGATTCAGTTTCTCTGATTCGTAGACGTGCTGCTAGAGGTTGTATCCATTGTAATCTCTGAGTTTATATTAATAGAAATGTCTTTTCCTGTCCAATAATGTGTATTTGAATGAATATTGTATCCATGGATGTTTTCAAATGCTTATACATTGTTGATTATATATGCTAGAATAGATCTAACACCAATATATATAGTATGCTTGTATTGTTTACTTGTTGTTGAAGAAGTAATTTATCAATTCAAGCTGAAGTTGGAAACCTCAATGAGGATCTACTTCAACCATCTGGAATAAGGTATGAGATCTGATCCTTTAGTGTTAGATATTTAATTTCTATTGCATATTGGAAATGATTTATTTCTCAAGTCAAGCTGTCTATTGTGGTACCCCAAGCCATAGGAATTTCTCTTCGTAATAGAATTGGCGACTTCGCTTGGGAGTTCCTAGTAGTTGTCCTTCAGGGGTTTTCTATTGGCATTCAATGACTTTGAATTGCTCTTTCTCTCTTGTTTCTGTGTCAGGTCTGGGGGCATGTTTTCCTGGTAGTGTCTGATTGGTGTAAAGTTTGTTTCAGCTTCTCTGTTTTCCTTGATTTTTATGCACATTTCTTCCTGTATGCGAGTTTTGAACTCACAGTTGCGTATACACACGGTTTTCTCTACGATTTTCGTGTATACATGCAGGTTTACTACAAACAGTCATGTATGCCCTTAGTTTTTCCTTTTAGTGGAAGTTAAATGGTTGTTGGGTGAAGTTTGATGATTGCTAAGTCTCCTTTGATACTGCCAGAGTTTGTATACACCTCTGTTTCTGACCAGAGACGTTTTTTTAGGGTAAATTTTTTTTTTTAAAGAATGTTCTTGTCATGGAATTTTCGATTTTTTGTTTGGGATTAGTGCATTAGACTTATTTTACCTTAGTGCTTTGCTTGAGTGCTACTTGAGTGTTCTTGCAGAGTCTGGGGGTTGTAAAATCATTCTTTTGCTTTTTGTATCTCATTTTAATTCAAAAAATCCAAAAATATTTGCTTATCATCATGCATTGCATTTTGCATTTTGCATAGTACTTGCACTAGATTTGTTTTGGAGTATTAGTCAAGATTTCATATAGGAAAGCTTGCATTTATCATTTGAAGAAAATTGTGCATTTCACATAGGAGCATACCCTATTTTCATGGACACAATGCATTTGCATTGATTGTTAGGTGTGCATTTTACTTCATGTTGTGTCATAACATCATTAGTTGCACGGCCATATCCCTCTTTTGAGTAATAAAGCCAATTAAAATGAATGCTTAATTAAAATGAACTACACTATTTTATTTGATAGGGTTCACCAACAAGATTAGGTTTTAGGGTCTTGGAATAGTTCATTGTGAGTAAATTCTCCAAGACCACTAAACAACAACATGTATGTGTCTGTCTAGGTGAGTGTGTGAAACCCTTGGTATAACCAGTGTTTCTTAGGATCCTCCTCTCAAAAAGGAATTAAGCACGAGGCAGTGTGAGTGGTTATTGATTGAGATGACCCCTAGTAATAACTGAGTAGCATCGGAGATATTTCCAGGATTGTATTCATATCTAGGGGCTCTTTCGAGAGTTTCAGGCTTTGCTACCCTGCTCATACGGTCAATCCCGCCTTCGACTATCCGCCTGAGCATTGATTATATTGAGGTGAACTTAGTGGCCTTACCTAGGATATCGAGGAGGTACTTTACTAGGGTTATTCTGCAGGTGTCCCAGCGAGGTTGGGGTTGGACAACACAGTCGCTTTACGCATTGAAGCTGAGGGCCACAATAATTGGTTACGTATCTCCTCTTGTTGTGTATGGGAGTATCAAGCCTCTCCTAGGAGAGACATACCTGCTTCATTCGGGAGCTCACTTATCTTACCCTCAATTGCTTGCATTTGACTTTAGATTTTATTGGTGATTACTCTATGCAAGATAGCTTGCCTAGGGTTTGCGTATATAGAGAGTCTTTTCTATTTTTTGAATCATTGTGGATTCGGGTGCGGCTCCTCGCCGTTCTTGTCGTTTAGCAGGACTTCCACCTTCTACATATCCTCCTCCTTTGGGAATGAGAAATAGACAGTCTAGGCGGACTACTTTGCACATTGATTCACACACCATGGGAGACCATATAGAAGGTATTCCTGAACCACCTTCTCCCATTCATGTGGAATATGGGGAGTTTAATCCTACCTATGATCCTTCACCCGACTTGACTGAGTTAGGTTTTGTGATTTCTGAGATAGGAACCTTTCATGATAGACCTACTCACTCTAGGGTTGATTCCCCATTAATGCATTGCTGGTATGGAATGTCGAAGGATGACGAGACTCATTTTTAACCCGCGAGCACTATTTATGGTAGTTATGGTATGTCTGGTTTTCCCATGCATGATTTGGCATTTCATGTCGAATCTGAGTTCGAGCCCAACACTATGCCTCAGGGAACTCTCATTCCTTACCATGTGGAGAGGTTTGGGAGCACTAGTCACATTGCACCTTCCATCCCAGTGGTGGAAGTTACATCACATATTCCTCCTAGGTCTAGGGTTAGTGATCCTATTAGGATACCAGATCCGAGATGAGTGACTATAGGGAATAGCACATACTTAATTACATAGATCCCTTCATCCTATGTCCCTAGTTCTTCGAATGTTCACCCTCCACCTCATTCACGTGGTCATTCGGGCCAAAACGTTGCTACGAGTTATGTCTATATTGCGGTTACTACATCGGTTGTGTCTCAGCTTCATGCACCACCCGTTGTTTCGGGAGGTCATGTTCATACTTCTAGAGGTCACATTCCTACTTCCGAAATGTATATTCCTACTTCCTGAGCATATGTTCCTACTTATGGAGTGTCTCATGGGACATCTTATGCGATGAATTATGGACCCTATTATGGGACGCAGTATGGCAAGGTTCTTCACCTTATGGGGGCAGGTATCAACAACCTGCTTACTCTCCAAATTACGGCTTTGTAGCTCCTAATAAGCAAGGTCCACTAGACTATGGTGCTTCCATGCCACCCTATACGGGTCAAATGGGAGGAGGGCACTATGGCCAAGGCCATGGTGGTAATCAGACCTATGTGAATCAGAACTATCAGGGAGCGGTCCATCGACCTCATCATCCTAGGCTCCCTTTCCTCGCGACACTGAATCTTCCTAACTTGTCGAGATTGACGAACGATCCTGTAGCTCATGACCCGGCTTGGCTGGCTGTCCCTACTAAGCTTCCCTCGGACATACCTAAGTTCGATGGAAAACTAGGAGAGGATCCAAGCGAACATGTTACTACCTTTCACCTATGGTGCTCTTCGAATTCCTTACACCAGGACTCCATTCGTTTAAGTCTATTTCAAAGCACCCTTATAGGGCCTGCCGCAAAATGGTATAAAGAGCTACCTAGGGGGCATTCGCTTTGTTCGATGACCTAGCGATGACTTTTCTTAACCACTTTCAGCGACTAGTGCATTATGACCTTGGTACTGAACTCTTGTCGACATTTCAATAGGATAATGCCACACATATCTTAGATCATATCCAAGAGTGGCGTAGACGGAAGAGGTTAATTAAAGCCTTTATACCGCTGGAATTCCTCCTTGAATGGTTTCTTAAGTCGTTATTGCTATATAGTGAAGGATGTTTCTACATCCGGAGTGCAGAATGAGGAACAAGTGATTTTTAGGGCACAGAAACTAGACTTGATTTATGCTCAGTCTAGTTTGTTATATGAGTATTCCCAACGCTTCGCATTCTAGTTTCAACCCCAAAGTCAAACCTGGACCACATGTCGATGGCATTGTTGGTTGTACAAGTGATAAACCTACGGATTCCGTTGCAAAACAAGTTAGTCAATTGTCTATCAACCAATTTGCTTCGAGACAAGCCACGGCTTCATCTCAACCCGCCCAAATGGCAAATGTACTTTCAGTGCAATCATCAGACCAGAAGGGTAACCAGCAGCCCAAACGGAATAGAAAGAAGGGTAAGAATAATCGTAAGGGTGGGAATAAGAATGAGAATGATAATAATAATGACAAGAACACTCGTAATGATGGGGAGATAGGCAAGCTAAATGTAAGGTTAAATTCCCTTGCAAGTTATGTAAGGATGATCACCTCACTTACTTGTGCCCTCGTATCGATGAAGCCTTGAGATTCTTGGCACAGGGCTCAGCTGTGCTAACTAACCCTTTACCTCATAATCAAAATATGAAGTCAAGGGCCCATGATCAGTCTGGTGGTGATTAAGATCTAGCGGAGGGTAGCAGTCGTGGTTGCATTAACATGGTACATGCTGCGAAAGTTGTGACCCATGCGAAGGACTATGGTTCATCACAACCCAGCCCAGGAAAGGAACCTGATCCACCAGGGTCTCCTTTGCATATTGAGAAACCTGTGGATAAACCTAAAGTTGTACCTCGCATTCATAAGGGAGTCCTTAACCGTTCGGGGCACAATCCTAATGCCCGAGCCGCCCAGAATTATTCAGTTGTCGAGGATTTGGGCCACACTCTTTGTGTGATGTCTGTATTGGAAGTGATTCAGAGTTGTCCTTCACAAAGGAAGGCTTTTATTTCTTCCCTTGGTGTGAATGATGATGATTATTCCTCCGTGATTAAATTTGAAACTGCAGAACTTCAGCCTCGATTGCCTTACTATGTGTCTCTTTTGATTCACGTAGAATGTCTTAATATAACCATCAAGTGCATTGTGATTGACGAAGGCACTACCGCTTCTGTGATGTCTTTATCGTGTTGGAAGGGTTTAGGTTCCCTTGAGCTGTCTAAATCAGTGACCATGTTAACTGCATTTAACAGAAGATCGTTTAGGCCGCACGGCATCCTTCCTTCCCTTAAAGTCTATTTGGGAGGGAAGACCGTTGCGATAGAGGTTGAGGTGGTTGATGCGCCCCTTGACTACAATTTCTTGTTGGGTAGGAATTGGATGTATAGTATGCAAGCCGTTGCTTCTTCCCTATTTCACATTGTATGCTTTCCATTTAACGAGAAGATAGTCATGATTGATCAAACAACATTCAATAATATGTTTGTTACCGCATCTTCGGGAGCTTTGATCCCGATTGTTGAACACTCTCAGCCGGCATCTGGGAGTGTGGGTGTAGGCATGTATCCATCCCTCATGGGAAGCTTTAGTTGTCCTACACTAATCCTTATGATAGGTTCTAGCTTCGGTGAGGCTTCTACATCTATGAGATCAGCGTCTTTTCACATAATTCATATGGAAGATCCTTGGATTCTTCCTACACTAAGTACTTTGAGTGAGCCCATCATGATGAACGTGCCATTGTCTACAACTATGATAGCTTATCAAGCTAATCTTGGGTGTGTTCCAGAGCCCAATCCTTCCTCTTCGCAGATGGAGGAGGAGGACCCTTATGTGTTGTCAGCATGGGTAGTGTAGTCTTCTCACACGCACGACTGCCTTGATACTGTTTTCCCTTCAGATGAAGATATTATTAAGGCTATGTTGGGAGTTGAGACACCATGGGAGGAACTCCATCATAGATCTTACTTTCTTCCCAAGCTTGACAGCTTGGAGCGTGAGGAATTTAGGGCTGTCTTAGTGAGAGAGTTGGTAGTCTTATGGTTCCATTAAGCTCTCCTGGTCTGATGGCTGATGGAAACATGGAAAACATATCTTCAACAATTCTTATCAATATCTCTCGCGATCCTGGTAGGATAGAGAATGTCTATATTGGGGCAGAATGTTCCCATGCTGAGATTAAAGAATACATCGAGCTATTTAAAGAATTATGTAATATCTTTGCTTGGTCTTACGATGAAATGCCAGGTATTGACCCTTGTATTGTTGAACACGAGATTAATACTTATCCCAATGCTAAGCTGGTTCGACAACGCTTACGTACGGTAAATCCTAGGAAAGAAACCACGATTAAGGCAGAGATAGAGAAACTGTTGAAAGTTGGTTTTATTTATCCCATTCCCTTGACATAGTGGGTTTCAAACCCCGTTCTAGTGGTTAAGAAGCAGGGAGCGATCCGCATATGTATTGATTTCCGTGATTTGAATCGTGCCTGTCCTAAGGACAATTTCCCCACACCATTTATTGATCATATTTTGGATGAGTGTGCGGGTAGCAAGGTTTTTTCCTTTATGGAAGGATTTTCTGGATATAATCAGATACAAATTAAACCTGAGGACCAACATAAGACTGCATTTATTTGTCCTTGGGGAACGTTTGCATATCGAAAAATTCCTTTTGGCCTTAAGAACGTCAGATCTACTTTTCAGCGGGAAATGACCTTGATCTTCCACGATCTCAAGTCAATTATCGAAGTATTTTTGGATGACCTTACTGCTCATTCTCATATGAGAATGTGTCATTCCTATCACTTGAGATTGGTATTCGAAAGATGCCGCCATTATTTGGTTAGTTTAAATCTTCATAAGTGCATCTTTTGTGTGAAGTCAAGTCGCTTGTTAGGATTCATCATTTTTAAAGAGAGTATAAGAGTCGACCCTTTGAATGTTGAGGCAATACTTCAGTTGTCTCCCCCGAAGAATATTTGTCATCTTCAATGTTTGCAAGGCATGGAAAACTTCTTATGGAGATTTGTTGTCAATTTTTCCAATTTGAATAGAGGCTTCATGCATCATTTGAAGAAGGACACCACCTTTTGTTGGGATGAGTGAGCCCAGGAGTTCTTTGATGCACTCAAGCGAGCCCTAGCATCAGCCTCGGTGATTAGTCCCCCAGACTATAGCCGTGATTTTCTACTTTATGTGGCCTCATCCATGGAGATGATTGATATGGTTTTGGTTCAAGAGGATGAGGAGATCCAAGAGCATGTCATATACTATCTGAGTCAGAACCTTATCGACAAAGAGATTCATTATTCTCATGTTGAGAAGCTTTCTTTAGCTACCATACATGCGATTCAACGGTTGAGACATTATATTCTCCTTCACCAGACCTTGGTTGTAGCCCATGTCAATCCGTTTCAATTCATCCTCACTCGAATGATGATTGGGGGAAAATATAATAAATGGATTGTCATCCTGCAAGAATTTGATCTTAAATTTGTTTTGGCAAAATTGAAGAAGTCGTTAATTTTTGCAGAGCTTATATCAGATTTCCCAAGCGAGGTCGAGGAGTTGGTTTGTGAAGATATGTTTTTTGATGAACACATCTTCTTAATCTTAACTTTAGACCCATCGTATGGGGATATTATTATATATTTACAAACATTGAAGGTCCCTACTCACCTCTCATGGGATGAACGACGACGATTACCTCACGTCTCTAAGAATTACCTCATAGTGGATAACACTTTGTATGGCCATGGGGTAGATTCCATTTTATGACGTTGTTTAACTCATGAGGAGGCTGAGGTAGTGCTGAATGATTTCCACGGAGGGGCGTGTGGTGGTCATTTATCTGAGATTTCTGGCCACCGATCTTTAAGGATTGTGTAGATACGGTCAAGAGGTGCCACCCTTTCCAGGTGCTCACATGTAATATGCGCTCAAAACCTGCCCCATTACATCCCATCATCACCATCGGTCCCTTCACTAAGTGGGGGCTTGATTTTATTGATTGCAACCTATCTTCAGCTGGGGGGCATCATCATATCATAGTGGCTGTTGATTACTTCACGAAATGGGTTGAGGCTATGCCTACAGTTAAATCCGACGGTGAGACAGCCTTGCACTTCGTATTCAACCATATTATTACTCAGTTTGGAATTCCGAAAGAGCTTGTCATTAATCATGGCTCGCACTTTTAGAATCATATAATGGAAGAGTTGTCATCAAAGTTAGGGTACAAGAAAGAGCATTCCTCCTCTTACTACCCTCAAGCGAATGGACAGGTAGAAGTAGTGAATAAATCACTCAAATCCATTCTCCAACGAACCATTGCATATAGCAAGAATAATTGGCACATCATGTTATATCCTGCTTTGTGGACGTATAGAACCATTGTTAAGATTGCCACAGGTTTTTCTCCATATCAACTTATACATGGAGTGGAGTCGATAGTGCCAATTGAATGTGAGATTCCTTCTTTGAAGATAGCCATAGAACTATTACCAGACACTTTACCATTGGAGGAGCATTTAGTCCACCTTGAGCAACTTGATGAGTAGCATCGAGATGCCTTGGTGGCTCTAGAAGTAAATAAATGTCATGTAAGGGTCCAGTATGATAAGTCTGTCCGTCTAAGGAGGTTTAGTGAGGGAGACTTGGACCTTTTGTGGGATCAACCGAAAGAACCATTGGGAGCAGAAAAGTTTAACCCCATGTGGTGTGGTCCTTACGTCGTCAAACGTGTGTTAGAGAAGGGTGCTTATGAGTTAGTGGATTATGAGGGAACGGCCTTGGCGGAGCCTAGAAATGGGCTCTATCTCAAGAAGTACTATGCATGATTCTCAGCCAAGGCTGGTTATTGTATATTATTGTACAGTTTTGCATAGATAGGTCTTTTTCTTATAGTGATCAGGTTTGTGATTAGTTTTGGTTTCTTTTGGCAGATGTCAATGGAATCTTCCACCTATGTAGGATTCGTGGATGGTGTGAGCCGTCACACTCAATACTCAGACTTTGATTCTTGGGTGATTTATACTCCTATGGGTCAGGTACTATCTTCAGGAGGCATATGTTTGCTGCCATCCTCCAACAATGTTGTTGAATATAGTGCCATTATTGAGCTTCTACGGGATGCCATTTCACATGGCATTCTCTCTCTTGAGGTACGTCTTGATTCAGAGTTAGTAGTGTCACAGCTTAATTGTTTGTACCATGTTAGAGATCCGACATTGTTAAGAATATTCTTACATGTGAGATTATTAGAATGACAATTTGACAATATAACATACATACATATTCCAAGATTTAATAATTGCTAACTACGTGTTAGATTGCCATTTGTTTCATACACAATAAATTCATCACAAACAAAAATTTTTACACATGTAAATAAATAAACTGATCACCATAAAAAAAATTATATAACATCCAAAATGTGGTAATACATAGTTTCATGATACAAAAATGGGGCTTTCGAGCCACCAAGATATAATACACGGTAGTACAAAATGTATACACTACCAGGAATCTAATCCTATGGAGGAGGAGTGGGGTTGTGATCATGGAAGGTCACTACGGCTCTAGCTAGCCGTCGGAATAATCGCACCCATGATCATGGTACACCCACCACCTGGCGCTGCATAGCCTCAGGTAAGTCCTCGACTTGCGCCATGGGAACCCTATGCATCAGCCTCACAAAATTGGTATGAAAGCTATGGAGCATCCACTCCACATCCACACCCGTGATATCATCTCCTCTTCCCCTCCGTTTATGATGAGGGAAGCCTTTCAGCTGCCGTGGTCCCACATCTTCATACAAATGGTAGATGTCACTTTGTATTGTCACAAAAAAATACGTCTTTTGATTCCATATAATCAGAAAACACAAAAAATTAAATAACTCAAAAAATTAAAAGAGAGGGTCGAGATTCGTTACCTATATCGCCACATGTCAATCCTGGTGGTAGTGGCATGTCTGGGTCTCCCTAGAAATCAATCACTGTATAGGGGTAGTCATCGATGGTAACTATCTATCGTTGCCACCATGAAAAGAAATCAGTTGGATAGGGGCTGGCCACCCTACCTCCCCCCAGTCTGTGCATCGCATCTGCCCAATGCCGTTGGGCCGGATCTCGAACCCCATGAAGAGGAACATCAACTCTAGGGCTCAATCCTGGAACATGCTCAAAGAAAAACATGCTCACTATGCTGCTGAACCTAAAGTTCTGCACTCTGTCTGCCTTACACTCACTGAGCTGATGTTTCATGTTGCTCAGTAGTGTAGTGCTTCAGTCATAGACAGTGGGTTTCATGCACTCCACAACATAGAACATCAGAGGCTGCGAGGCTTGGTGGAGTGATGCCAAGCCTACTATCCTGACACCAAAACTTATAGAGTCCACATGCACGTAGAGCTTGTTGAGCCATTAGATCGGCCCTTACTGCCTCCTCTACCTCACCATGTTCACGCTCTCTCCATTCTAGGACCATCCTACACAAAACATTACAAGTTTTCCCATTATGTACTTAAAAAACATTATGCGTGGCCTCATACGCGACTGTGGGGGCATTTTCCACATATATCCAGCCCTATATGCGAAAAAACCCTTGATTTCTGCGTGGGCCATAGCGCCCCTTTTAGTTTGGCCTAGAAACCTTAAATGACCATGGAATTTGATAAAATTGCATCAAAGTGGAAGAGAAGAGCATGGGTAAGTACCTGGAAGAAATAGTAGTGGATTCCGTCGGCTGGATCTCATGGAATTTGTTGTTGAAAGTCTGAGCTCAATTGGGTAAAAATTTCAAATGTTTTATAATGTTTTGAATTTTTTACTATTTATAGAAATTTTTCAAATTTTTGAAAATTTATACCCCCTTTCCTATAGTTTCGACAATTTCTAATCATTTTGGACCATTTTTTACCTAATTCATGATGTACGAGGCCTTTTTCAGTGTCGTTTCAGCTGTTGGATTGACCCATTCATACTGATATCAGGTATCATGTCTAAACTAGCATATAGGTTAGGTTTCATCACCATTTACATGTTGCATGACCTTATGACCGTTTCATCATAGCCTTAGGTACGGACCCACTCTATTATGTCACAGAACCTTCTTGCTGTCTTAGAAGTGGCATGGTATGAGTGGTAGAGCTTGACCTTACATGGGTACCCTAAGTAGCGCCTTATCTGCATTTTGGTGCCCATGTTGACGCTTTGTCCTTTAGGGTGCGGGAGTCTGTTGTATAGTATTGCCATGACATTTCGCAAGAGCCTCATACTCCTTTTGATCTTTTGTTGACCTATTTCCCTCGGGACTCCCTTATGTCAATTTGTAATTGCATTATCATGAGCTTTGCTTTCCTTATTGAGCTTTATGTCAGCTTCCCTGACATTGCACTTCAACCATTTAGCTCGAGCTTGTCTCATGTCTAGCCATGCAGAGGCATTTTATATATCCTTTGCATCTTGATTCCCTTTTTATCGGGAGGGAATTTTCCCCCGAGTGTCGATATCCTACACATGTGTCCTTGCATTGAACATAGGCATGTTCCATTTCTTGGAACTAGTTTGTTTACCCCTATGACACTCGTCTCCTCTTAGTCTGTAACTATAGAGCACTTTTATTCTTTTTCAAGATTTTTAAATATTTGAAAAAGTAAAAAAAAATTAAAGAAACCAAAAAGTTGGACAAGGAAAGATGTTATCTTTGGCAGCTGTCGAGTCGTGTCTCCTTCGAACAGAGCACTGTATATCACATCCATTGGTTGGGTTTATAGTTTGACTTTAGGAGCTGTACTCGTTTATCTAAGTTTATCTCCATCGACTGGTTAAGCTTCCAGTCCCTATGGAGTCTCTGTTGATGCCTCCCATGTCGCAGAGATGTCCCAGTTTGTATATTGAGTCTATGCCGCCTTTATTCAGTCACCATTTGTCATTATTCTCTTGTTCGAAGGAAGTTGAAACCTGAGTCAGCCATTCCTTAGTTATCTTCACTTTGCATGTAGGCCATTCCCGGTACAGTTACTGGTTCGTGCACCTTATGATTGAGTCCTTCCACATTATACAGCTTTGTTGAGTACCTTGTGTTGGATGATGGGGGATGCCTTAATGCCCTCCTTCCAGCGGATTTCATCCCATCGACTTCAGATCATTTATTCTGGGATTGGAATCTACAGTGATTTTGAGTGCCTTGAGACTTGCAGTCATTAGTGGCAGGTTCTCTCGCCATCGACAGTCTTTGGGAATACATCAATGTCCCCTGATCGATGGATCCTCTCAAGTGTTCAATTTCAATACATTTATTCACACTTGTTAGTTTGCACTCTAGTACCTTGATTCCCATTTTCGTTATCGGTGGGTGATCTCGTGTCTGTTAACGGTATACATCAATGACCAGTAATCAGACGATGGACTACTATGTTTGACCTTGACACCTCTATTCACATAGTAGGACATGTACTCGTAGTGGTTTGTGTAGAAGACCTTTTAGATTGGTGGCATCTCTTATATGCTACATCCTTGAGCATGCCAGTGTTCATGAGATTTCAGCTCTCGTGACTTGATTCCAGTATATGTCAGACATTTTCAACGGTTATGGAGATCTTGATCCACTATATATCTTCAGCCATTATGGAGATCATGATCCTTTGTATATATTCATCATGGAGATTCTGATCTATGTATATTGTATGTGGCGATGACCACTTATGTGATATCTTGTATCATGCCTATTCATGGCCATTGTACTCTTATTTTTCCAAGACTACTATATGTATTTACAATTATGTGCAGAGTTGTATCATTATATTATGCTGATTGGGTGGCTGGTCTTCCATTTGGAATTCTTCATCACTCCAATTCTGGGATGGACTTATAATGTATTTTGGCCATCGTATGACCCCTCTGACCTCACACATTACGGGGCATCTATTATAGCTGATTTCACCACTCTAGGTGAATCACACTTTCTATGGCCTTCCCCTGTCCCTCTGCAGACTCCTTAGACCCCTTGGACCATTTTTTTCCCTTTGATGTTTCCTTGAACATCCCTAAAAACATGTGAAAAATGATACACGCGACTTTTAAAACCCTAATCGCGTGTATATGCGGGTTTGAACCCTAAAACTGCGTACATCGGGATGTGTGCATAATCCAAATCCTTTTGGAGTTTTCCTTGACATGGATCCGACTCACTTGACTCCTGGCCTTCCCTATGCCTTGAGATCGCTCATATTCGACTTTCATTACCCCTTTGAAAATCTATATAAGGAACTCTATGGTACATTGAAGGCATATGAGAGAATTGAGAGCAAAGAAACTATAGTCCATTGTTGCCGGAGCTTATGCTTGAGTCTGTATCACTTTGTCCCTTGGAGCACTTTTGTGTTCTTCCCAAGCTTTCCTTTTGCTTGTGAGATTGCTATCAAGAGATGGAGGATTGAGGTGGTGGAGGCCCAAGTGGGGAATTTAGTTTCTCTGATTCACATACGTGCCGCCAGAGATTGTATCCATTGTAGTCTCTAATTTTATATTAATAGAAATATCTTTTCCTATCCAATAATGTGTATTTGAATGAATATTGTATCCATGGATGTTTTCAAATGCTTATACATTGTTGATTATATATGCTAGAATAGATCTAACACCAATATATATAGTATGCTTGTATTGTTTACTTGTTGTTGAGGAAGTAATTTATCAATTCAAGCTGAAGTTGTAAAGCTCAACATAGATCTACTTCAACTATCCGGAATAAGGTATGAGGTCTGATCCTTTAGTGTTAGATATTTAATTTCTATTGCATATTGGAAAGGATTGATTTCTGGAGTCAAGTTGTCTATTGTGATACCCCAAGCCATAGGAATTTCTCTCCATAACATGAGATATGGCCATTTACATTTTGGTGGTTTAGAATTTCTATAGAAGAAGCATATGGTAAAAGGATTGCCTAGTATTGAGCAGCCAGTAGGCTCATGCGAAATTTGCATATTGGAAAAGCATCATAGAGAGAAATTTATTTCTGGAGTCTCAAACAGAGCAAAGGAACCATTGGAGCTAGTACACACTAATTTGTGTGGACCGATGCAAACACCTTCTTTGACTGGTAATGCTTATTTTATGTCTTTTATTGATGATTACAGTCGAAAAACTTGGGTGTGTTTGTTGAGATATAAATCTCAAGCATTTGATGTGTTTAAAAGTTTTAAAGCTATGGCTGAAAAAGAGAGTAATAAATTTATTAAAGTCTTGAGATCAGATGGAGGAGGTGAGTATATGTCAAATGAATTTATGGATTTTTTAAGTATCATGGAATTAAAAGGCATTTTATTGCAAGCTACACTCCACAACAAAATGGTGTAGCAGAAAGGAAGAACCGAACCATTATGAATATGGCTCGAAGTATGATGAAGGAGAAGCATATTTCAAATGAATATTGAGGAGACGCTATTACTTGTTCACTGTACATCCTGAACATAATCCCAACGAAAAGCGTGAAGGATCGAGTTCCTCAGCAAGCATGGAGCGGTAAGTGTAGCGGCATATCTCATTTAATAATTTTTGGTTGTGCATCTTATGCACATGTACCTGAAGAGTTGAGGAGAAAGTTAGATGATAAAAGTTAGAAATATATTTTGTTGGATATAGTGAAGAATCTAAATCATATAGACTTTATAATCCCATAACCAAGAAGTATGTAATTAGCAGAGATGTGGTGTTTAAAGAAGAGGAAGCATGGGATGGGAGCATTGATAAATTAGTTGGTGAGGAAGCTGTAACACCTCATGCAGAATATGAAGAAGATGAATAGGGCACACATGGAGGACAGTGCACTCCACATACACCAACAGCAAGGACACCTGCCAGAATGCCCAGAGCTCATGAACATGGTGAACCATCAAGTGTTGGTGGACGACAAGAAATAGGATTAGAGGTAAGTAATGAATCAAATCCCACACTGGCATCATTAAGAAACAGAGTTAAAGGTCAAAAGACTAGAAGTTTAAGAGAACTGTATGAACAGAATGATGAAGTAGATCAAGTTTCAAATTTTGCATTTATAGCATGTGATCCTGTAGATTTTGATGAAGCTGTTAAAAAGGATGTTTGGATAAAAGCAATGGATGAAGAAATTGATGCCATAGAAAGAAATAATACTTGGAATCTTGTAGAATTTCCCGAAGATAAAAATTGTATTGGTGCCAACTGGATTTATAAAACTAAATTAAATGCTGATGGTGATGTTGAAAAATATAAAGCAAGACTTTTTGCTCAGGGGTTTAGTCAACAACCTGGAATTGATTATAATGAGACATTTGCGCCTGTATCCATACTTGATACGGTAAGAATGGTATTAGTTGTTGTTGCTCATAATAAATGGTATGTATATCAAATGGATGTAATGTATGCATTTTTGAATGGATCTTTAGAAGAAGAGGTTTATGTAAGACAACCTTCGGGATATGATGTTGATGGACAAGAAGACAAAGTATACAGATTTACGAAAGCATTGTATGGATTGAAGCAGGCACCCAGAGTTTGGTATAGCAGAATTGATGAATATTTGAATGGTGAAGGATTTAGTAGAAGTCCAAGTGAACCAACATTGTATACAAAGGCAAACCCAAAAGGTAAAATAATGATTGTTTGTTTATATGTGGATGATTTGATATTCACTGGAGATCTATCTATAGATGAGTTCAAGAAAGCCATGAAAACAGAATTTGAGATGACTAATTTAGGAATGATGAAATATTTTCTTTGATATTGAAGTAATCCAATCTGAAGATGGTATTTTTATATGTCAGTCTAAATATGCAAATGATGTAGTGAAAAGATTCAGAATGTTGAATTGTAATCCAACTATAAATCCAATAGCAACTGGCACAAAACTTAGTAAGGATGATGATGGGTCAAAAGTTGATCCAATGATGTATAAGAGACTAGTTGGAAGTCTCATGTACTTAACTGCAACAAGACCTAATATAATGTTTGCAGTAAGTTTAATTTCAAGGTTTATGGAAACACCAAAGAGTACCCACTGACAAGCTGGAAAGAGAATCCTAAGATATATTGCTGGAACAACAAATTTTGGTATCCAGTATACATCTAATTCAAATTTTAAGTTCAATGGATACACTGACAGTGATTTTGCAAGTTCTATTGATGATAGAAAGAGCACATCTGGATATGTGTTCAGTTTTGGATCGGGATCAGTAGCATGGGCATCGAAGAAGCAGCCCATTGTGACACTATCCTATGCTGAGGCAGAGTATGTTACTGCAACAACAACTGCATGTCAAATAGTTTGGATGAGAAGAACTCTTTCTGAGTTACATCATGAACAAAATGAACCAAATCCAATCTTTTGTGATAATAAATCAGCTATTGCACTATCAATAAATCATGTCTTTCACAAAAGAAGTAAACATATTGATACACGGTATCATTTTATTCGTGAACTGATAAACAACAATGAAAACAATGTGGAATTTTGCACATCAAGAAATCAATTTGCAGACTTGTTTACAAAACCATCGGGAAAATATTTGTTTGAACTTCATAGGAAAAACATTGGGGTTTGTAAGCTGTAACATAAATCAAGTGTTACAAAATTTTGTTTTTTGAAGTGTAGTAATTAAGGGGGAGAATGTTGGAATTATGTAATTACTCCAACGCCAGGTTGCAACAGATTTTGAAGTGGCAACATCAGCTGCTGAAACTTTGAAGAACCATCACCGGTTAGATTGTGGCCTCCGCAACATTGAAGAGTCACAACACTGCCACATCGCCTCAACGCTTGACAAAACAACAAATTATTAAATCATAAAAAACCATTTTTATGTCAGCTGAGCGGATCTATTTTCTAAAGAGGTAGCGTAGTTTATATTTCTATCAGACTGTAACAGACAGTAAATTATTTAGAGAGAAACCTGTTTTTTGTATAAACGAAGGGCCAGCTTGTATTTAATGACCAACTTACCCATAATTCTATATATACCTAGTTTGTAAACCATATTTCAGACACTGAATATGAACAACAGAGCGTAATAGAAACAAAGTTGAAACTCTAATATTTTCCTATGTAATTATGTTTCTGAAAAAACTCAGTTTTATTTTTTTATTTCGGGTTGTTGTAGCAGCTCATGTTTTAGTGTGAATATTGTTTATTTATTTAGTATGATATGTGTGATAAGTTTCTGGACGTAGGGGTCATCAAATCAGTGAAAAATAGCGAGTTGCAATAGAGCTGTGAGTGACATCAGCAGTCACAGCTAGTGGATTTAAGCGTATAGAGTGTTGTCGGCTGTAACAGCCAGCTGCAACAACTTCTACTGGGTACTATTAGTAGTAGCAGCCGAGCTGCAATAGTTCTGTAGGAATAAAAATTGATTTTGTAAAGTCTATCAATGAGTCACAGTCAGCAATGTACAGCTTTTCTATAGGTTGTTTTTGAAGCTGTTCGAGAATTTTTTAGTGCTGATGTTGAAGCAAGAGACACTGCCTTGCCTTCCCCACAAATAAGCCTGTCACAAATCTGGTTTTAAGAATTAACATATACTAAGAGATTTATATTGAAAAGATCATTGAGTATGGTTTCCAATATTGTTCAAGTTACAATTCCTTGTCTGTAATAAGTATGCGTGGCATTTCAAGTTACAGTTCCTTATTTGTAATAAGTACGCGACGCTGTAGATTTTAAGTATGTCCAACAAATACATCACCAGCATAGATTTATCTAAAATTTCCAAGCACCCATAGGGATCTCTCAAGGTGCAAAACCCTTTTATAGAGTGGAAAGGTTAGGAAATGTGTAATCGAACATTTATGGTTTTAGTTTATCTAATTTATGTTGTTTTATATATATGCACGTCTTAAGAATTTAAAATTAATTTAAGCCGACATGTTATTTTTAATAATATTTTATTATTTTTTATAAATAACACCTCTCAACTCTAGAATGAGCACATAAGGAGTTACATATCTCTCCTTTACTCGTCTGTAGAATGTTGGAGCTGTTACTTACTCCATAGATTGGTCATCGCAACATTGAAGAGTCGCAGCACCGCCTCACCGCCTAACAAATATCAAATTATTAAAATTATGAAAATTCATTTTGATTGAGCCATGGAAGCACATCTAAATTCTGAAGAGGAAGCACATATTTTTATTTATGTCAGACCGTAAATCATAAATTGTGAATTCTATTTTTGTATAACGAAGGGTTAATAAGCAGTTAATGACTGACTTAGCTAGAAACAGTATAGATACTTGTATTGTAATTGTGATTAAACACATAGTGAGACACAATGTAATAGAGAAACTGATACAGAGTTGAAACGCTGAATTTTACTGTGTAAATTCTTGTGTTTTACTCTACTTTTTAGTTAGAAAAACTTCGCTTTACTTTTTTTTATGTTGATTTGGTGTAGCAGTTGAAATCATAGTTTATTTATATTAGTTTATCAAGTAGAATACTTGTGTTATGTTTATGGATGCAGGGGTTATCAGAAAGTTGCTAAATAGTTAGCTACAATTGAGCTGTTACTGTGTTGTAGGTGACTCTCAGTTGTAACAACTAGCTAAAATAGTCGTGTAGATTACTATTAGCTGTAACAACTAGTTAAAACACCATCTAGAGAGTACTGTTAGCTGTAACAACCAAGCTACTATAGTCCTATAGGAATTGATTTAAGTTTTGAGAGCTCTGTCAGTTGTAACAACCAGTTGTTACAGTGCTATAAGTGTTGATTTGAGCTGTAAGAAAAGTTTAAAGTGTTGCTGAAGTAGAGAGAAGCACTCCCCTACCTTCGCCACAGGGGTATCAGAGCGTGGTTAAGTTTTTAAGAGTAATTTGATTTGAGATGACTACTAACAATAGTGTAGTGCAGCCACAAATTCCTGTGATGTCTGAAAGAAATTATGATACATGGTTGATTAAGATGAGAACTGTCTTGCATGCTAAGGATATTTGAGAGTTTGTTACAACTGGGTATCCAAAACTAGTTGATCTAGCTGCTAAGTTGGCTCTGTCAAATGCTGAGCGTGTTATGTTGAAAGAAAGTAGGAAGAAGGATAACAAATCTTTTGATCTTGTTCAACAAGTCTTGAGTGAATCTATTTTTCCGAAGATATCAAGTGCTGAGTCTTCAAATAAATATTGGGACACTCTTGAAACTTGCTATCAAGGTGTGACCAAGGTGAAGTATGTTAAGTTGCAGAATTTGAGAAAGGATTTTGAGAATCTGAAGATTAATGAAGCGAGTGTGTTGATAATTTTATGACACAAGTCATGAAGGTTGTAAACCAGCTACGACAGTATGGTGAAGACCTCTCGGATCAGCGTGTGATTGAAAAATTGCTTAGATGTTTGCCAAAGAAGTTTGAAGCAGTGGTTGTTCCAATTGAAGAGTTTAAAAATATCAGTCGAATGCACATTGATGAGCTGATTGGTTCCTTGATTTCTCATGAATCAAGAACGAACATGTATGATGATACTCCATTTGAAAATGCTTTTAAACATTAGTTACATGTTACTAGAGGTAGAGGCAGAGGAAGAGCTAGTAGCAGAGGAAGAGGAGGACGAAGTGCTGATCATAGTGACAACATAAATGATTATGAAAATGAAGAGAAGTTATAGTAGAGTACTCCTAGCATAAGGGGGAGTAACAATAGAGCAGGGAAGCCAAGAAATCAAAGGTATGACAGATCTAAAGTTCAATGTTTCTACTGTAATAAATTTGATCATTTTGATAGCAAGTGTTTGAAGAAGCAAGCAGATGCTAGTAAGTTGTCTACACACATGACATATGAGATCGAAAATGAAGAGAAGCCTATGTTTTTGACTTGTAATGTCACACAGTAAAGTTCAAAAGATATATAGTTTTTGGACAGCGCATGCAACAAGAATATGACTAGAAATAAGAAACTATTTTCAAGTCTAGATACAAGAATTCAGTTTGAATTAAAGTTAGGTAATGACAGTAAGATAAAATTTAGCGGTAATGTGTGATTGTTGTGTATGCGAAGAATTGTAAAAGAAGAACAATTTATGATTTTTATTATGTTCCTGGTTTAATGTGTAATTTATTAAGTGTTGGAAAATTGCTAGAGAAAGAATATAGAGTGTTCTTTAAGAACAAGGTATGCACTTTTTGTTAACACCCAAAAGTGGTTAACTACCTCATCTACCCCACTATATGGCTCATTTGTCCATTCGCCTACAATATTTCCCTGAAAATCCCACAAAAAGCTTCCAAAAGGCCTAAGATGCCTCCAAAAGGCCATAAAACTATCTAAAAAGCCTCCAAAAGGCCAAAAAACCCCTTTTTCCTCCAAAAATATCCAAAATTCCTCTAAAAATAGCAAAAATCCACAAAAGGGAAGAAAAAATATAAAATAATGAGGAAAAGGAGGAAAAAACCCTAAACAAGCTGCCCTAAACCATATGGTTTCCAAAACCATGGGCCAGCACTCCACCACTAAAAAACTATAAATAAGTGGTGGAGACCCCTCATTTCAGAATCCACAGTCATAAGCATCCTGCCTCTGCCGAAATTATTCTCGAAACCCTAGCTTACCATCAAGCTACTTTCACCATTGAGAACTCTTTTGGCCCATTTCCACCACCGGAAAAGGAAAAGAAGCAGCTTGGAGCTCGAAGCCACCGACATCGGACCAGCGCAACGGACTCCATCAACCTCCTCATTGGAGGTAATATCAATAAAAATCATCATTCATTTCATTACTGTTTCTGTTTCATGTTATTTACTTTTTACTGCTTTAGCTTCAAGAACGTATTCAGATTAGCCTTCATTTCAGTTTATCTTTATTTAATTCATATACATCATTGAACTGCTACTAAGGATTCCAGATTCCTTAGTAGGTGCTCATTCGCACAAGCTAGGGTGAAAACCCTAGCTACAGTTTTGGCGACTCCGCTGTCTCTTTTTAATTTTATTTTTATTTTTCCGTACTGTACTTTCGGTTGTCGTTTTCGGCCCCCGGAAACCACGCTTTTTTCTTCCGCAGCCGTGGCCCGACCGCGCATTTCAGGCCCTAACCCGCGCTCCGACTGTCGCTATCAGCCATTTTCCTGCGCCCCGACTGCGTTTTTTCCGCCCACAGTTGCGATCCGACCGCGCCTGTTCATTACACAGTCGCGCTCCGACCGCCGCTGTCAGCCCGAAACTCGCGACCTAGACCGCGCCTGTTTCCTTTAAACCCGCGATCTGCGCGCGACTGTTGCCTTCCAACACGCGGTCCAACCGCGCGAGTCCGCCCCATACCCGCGGTCCGCGAACTGTTTTTTGACTTTGTTTTCGCTCCGAAACCCAGCCTCTTTGCCTCTATTTTTCCTGCACTTGCACAGCCACCTGTACCACTTGCAGACCTGCAGCCATTTCTGTCCCTTGCTTACAGCATTGTTTAAATTTTTAGCATTATTTATCTAAAAAAAAAAAAAAAAAAAAAA
>LPNX010047043.1:73363-175988 GCA_001517045.1 Pseudotsuga menziesii
CGAACTCTCCTTCTGCACACACGGTTGCATTAGGATTTTTGAGTTGTTTTTTCGACACCACAACCCACGTATTTGAAAACCACTTGTCACCATTGACTCTCCGAGACATTCTCGTCGCCTCAGAGGCGAGCCCCCACAGCACGGTTCACTTGACACCACCCATCATCACCGTAGATCTCGAGCCTTGTCACTCGACTCCACTCGTCAGTAGCATAGAACTCCGTCACCAGATTCCGAGAACACTCTTTACACTGCCCCCACTAGCCCCATGGCTGGCGTGAATCCCAATCCCTCCATTATAGGGACCACCAGTGGTACATCAGCCACTATACCAGTTACTACACCTATCATGGGTATACCCTCCACAGGAGGCCCGTCTACCATTCCCCTCACCGTACCTATTCCCACGGCAGGAATACCCATACCTACTCCATTAGTAACTCCTACCACCGTAGTTCCCCCACTTGGGGGTAACATCCCTCACATCACCCCTCCACCTGGGGGCATGGGCCCCAACATGGTCCAACCCATTACCGTATCAAACCCTCTATCCAGTTTGCCCTATATGGCTAGCCTCAACCTACCTGACCTAGCCAGGTTAACCAACGACCCCATCCAGCACAACCCTGTGTGGCCCCCCATGCCTACCAAACTCCCCTCTGACATCCGTAAGTTTAAGGGTAAGGCAGGTGAGGACCCACAGAACCATATCATGTCCTTCCATCTATGTTGTTCCTCCAATTCCATAGTAGACGACTCCATTCGCCTCCGTTTATTACAGCGCACTTTCACTGGCTCAGCTACCAAATGGTATATCGAGCAACCCCATGGAACCCACACCACCTTTACGTCCCTGGCCTCGACCTTCCTCTAGTTCTTCCAGTTACCTGTTCGCTATGACGCAGGCGTCGAGATCCTTCTGTCATGCAGACAGAACACGGCTACCCACATCACGGACCACATCCATGAATGGCGACGACGCCGTAGCCTATGCAAAATCAAGCTAGATGACCGGATCTTCCTAGATTGGTTCCTCAAGTCCCTCCTTCCGCTCATTGCTAAGGATGTGGCAGCTGAACGACCCCAGTCGGAGGAAGAGGCTATCCTTAAAGCCCAGCAGTTTGATCTCATTTACGCCCAATCGGGTTATCTTTACACCATCATCCCGGACGCCCCTCGAGGCGATCCCTCACATCACGATGCGCCGGGGGCATCCCACGCTGTCGATGGCATCATTGGCCGTCTCTCTTCACAGCCTTAGCCCTTTTCCATAACCCGTCCTACTCCTGGACCTGAACTTTCGCGGGCTACATCACAGTCCGGAGAAACCAACTCGTATGCTCACATGCCCCATCAACACCATACCCACGAACCTTCATGTCCACCTCAGTGTTTCAGCAATATGCCTTCCCCGGTCGCACCTCAGCCATACTATCACCAGCAGGCTGCACCAGCTCTTGCGCCGCCACAATCCCAACATCCTTATTATCAGCCACAGCCCGCCCCTGCGGCAAACCCACAACCCGCTCCACAGCACTATCAACAACCTCCTCAAGCAGCCGCGCCAGTGCAGCCTCCACCCCCATACTATCCACCGCAGCCTGCTCCTGCACCTGCGCAAACTCAAAATCCACCTACTACCCAAGGGCAGGTTTACGCCCAAGAAAACCCGCCGCAAAACCAGAATAACCAACGCAACCAGGGCCAACAAAACCGTGGTAGGGGCCGAAATCATGGGAACAACTAGCAGACCGAGCAAGCTGGCCAACACCCTAATCCCCCTGCTAATGATAACGCAGCCCCCACCAACCAAAACCCCAATCGCCCGCCCAAGCAGGCTAAAAACCCCAACCTGCGAACCAATTTCCCTTGTTCTGTTTGCGGGGTCTATGGCCACTACACACGCTTTTGTCCACATATGGAGCGCGTTCAACAACTTTTGGCTGCTGATAAGCTACGCCAAGGACAGGCGGCTCCTCCAGCACCACCCAATCCCCCACAACCTCAGCAGCCACCTTTGGTCCTACAAAACCCCTTACCAAACCAAGGCTTAGTGAACACTGAACCATTGGCTCCCCCTCAAACTACTGCGCCTATCCAACATATCACTTACGCTGCTCCTGCTCAACCCCCGTCTGACTCAGGTACCCACCATCTGTTGATGATGTCCTCCGATGAGGTTAACCTACAGACCCGGCGGAACCAATATGGCCCCACCCCGGAAGCACCACCCACCAATAACCCCACTAACGCTCATCCCACCGATCAGTCGTTACGTATACCTCCACCTCCACTAGATGGAGCTCCCAAAGCACCCCGTTTCCCACTTCGCCGTATCAATAACAACCCCAATGCGCGGGCTGCGTCAAACTACAACATTGTAGATGACTTAGCCCAGTCTCCCGTAGCCATGTCTGCATTAGAAGTCTTAAGAAATTGCCCTTCGCAGCGTAAGACTTTACTCTCAGCCATTGGGGTTATCGATCCGCATGATTCGCAGTTAATGGCATATGATTTGGACCAATCCGAACCTCGCCTGCCCTCCAACTTATCATTTCAAGTTACTGTATCCATCTGGAATTTTGTCGTCCATCGCTGCATTATTGATGAAGGTGCCTCCACATGTGTCATGCCCATCTCCATCTGGCAGAAAATGGGATCCCTCCCTCTCCAACCGTCCTCCACTGCGTTGCGAGCCTACGACGGTCGTTCAGCTCAACCACAAGGCTTATTAACCAATGTTCCCGTCCAGCTAGCTGGTAAAATGGTCCTGATAAACATCGAGGTTGTCAATGCCCAGCTTGACTATAACCTTCTACTTGGCCGCAGCTACATGTATGCTATGCGGGCCGTTGCTTCTACCGTTTTTCGCATCATGATGTTCCCTCATGAGGGACGCGTGGTCAAAGTTGACCAACTCATGTACTACGATCCCAAGGCCGCCGCGACACCTGAAAACGTTCTCCCCATGGTTGAACACACTATCTCGGGTAACCCCAACACAGCCATTTCTTCTATAGGGCCCATGCTCCCCATAGTTGAACCACTTATTCCAGATGCTCCCACCTCCTTGGTTTCTTCTGTAGGTCCCGGAATGTACTCAGACATACCGATGACCTCCACTTTTCCATCGCTCCCACCACCGTCATCTACCAATGAAGTGGCTAACCTATTGACTCTGTCCCACCACACGCGAACCACTAGTAATCAACCACCGTTGTTGCCTCAACCCCCTTTGGTCCCTAGCCACATTCGTGCCACACCCATACATACCATACCTTTCCTCTTCCCTCCCTCAGGAGTGGTTAGCACCCCGGTCATGGCTACCCTTAGCCTCCCGGGCTTAACCTTAGGATTACCCGTTTGGTATCTTTCGCCTCCAGTTCGCCCGCCGACACCAGATGTTGTCCTGCAACCAGTACAACCCATAGCCACTACGAGTCAACCACCTCTCGGTGTCGCTACCCCGTCAACCCCCGCAAAACCACCTCACGGTGTCGCTACCCCATCAACCACCGCGAAACCATCCCCTATTGTTACCAAACCCACGGGGGGCAGAGGCCCCCAACCTTACACTGCTGTCCCACCTCCTAAGACAGTCCAAAACCCCCCTGTATTCCGTGCCCCTCCCAAATGTGCGCTCTGCGATGAGTTGGGCCATGTGACTCACCTATGTCCTCATTTACCAGCATTAAAGGAAAACATGAAAATGCTTGACGACGACCCCACCATCCCGGTGGTCCATCTAGAGTCAACCCCTAAGCCTCACGACAAGTCCCTACGCACCAACCACCCATGTGCCTTATGTGATATTTACGGGCATTACTCCCATCACTGTCCCGATCTCCCCGAGTACCGACTAGCTCTCTTTGAGATGAACAATCCGGAGTTGGAGACGGCCGATCTCACCATTGACGAGATCCTCCCCTCCGGTCTGGATCTTGAAACAACCCAACTCCCCATTGTGGAGATCCACCCCCTGGAATCTTCTTCTTCAAAAGAGTTCGAGACCATTTATATATTTTCTTCCATCACCCTCCCCCCGGCAACCGATCTGACAACCCGAACATTCCACAGTGATGAAGAAATTCTTGAGGCTCTCACCGCCCCAGATTATCCCTGGGATGGCATGCACCATCGCTCATACTTTCTCCCAAATGAACCACCTTCTAGCACTGCTCCTCAATTTGCAGTGGAATCCAAAGACTTCCTTCCCCCGAAGGTCGACTGGTTCAAGGACCCTATCCCTGCTCCTGACGCCTTCAAAGAGGGTAACATGGCCAACATCTCACCTGTTATCCAAATCGATCTTGCTGCCCCCGGGGGTACCCCCGAACTCATCGCTTTAGGAGCATCTTGCACTAAGCAGGAGATTGACGAGTACAAAGCACTCTTCAAAGAATTCCATGATGTCTTTGCCTTGTCCTATACCGAAATTCCTGGCCTTGACCCTGCCATTATAGAACACCACATCGACACATGGCCTGACATAACCCCCGTTCGTCAGAAACAGCGTCCCATACACGCTTCCAAACTCCCAGCTGTCAAAACAGAGATTGAGAAACTTCGCACAGCAGGATTCATTTATCCCATTGCTTATACCACATGGGTTTCAAACCCTGTTCCTGTCAACAAGAAACAAGGCACCCTTAGAGTATGCACTGACTTCCGCGATCTAAACCGCGCCTGTCCCAAAGACAATTTCCCTACGCCATTCATTGACCAGCTCATCGATGCGTGTGTGGGGCATGAAGTCCTCTCCTTCATGGACGTTTTTTCCGGATATAATCAGATACAAATCCGTAAGGAAGACCAATACAAGACCGCTTTTACTACCCCATGGGGCACTTTTTCCTATCGTGTTATGCCTTTCGGTCTCAAAAATGCTGGCGCAACATTTCAACGGGCCATGACCTATTGCTTTCATGATTTGGTCCACATCCTGCTCGTATACCTAGATGACCTTACAGCTCGTTCCCGCAAACGATCAGACCACCTAAACGACCTGCGGCAAGTTTTTCTGCGTTGTCGCAAATATCAGATCCGCTTGAACCCACACAAGTGTGTTTTTTGCGTTCCGGCAGGCCGATTGTTGGGGTTCATTGTCTCCCACAGAGGAATTACGGTAGATTCACTAAAATTCCAAGCCATCTTAGACCTTCCCTCTCCCCAAACACTCAAGCAGCTCCAAAGTCTGCAAGGGCGATCTAATTTCCTTCGACGCTTCATTCCCGATTACGCCACAACCATTCATGGTTTCTTGCGCCTACTCCGTACCCGAGTACCATTTGTCTGGGACAAGCAAGCGGAAGCTGCATTTAATGCCCTCAAGAAATCTCTCACCCAAGCCCCCTTGATCTCCCCTCCAGATTTCTCTCAAGATTTCATCCTCTACATCTCGGCATCCGAGCATGCTGTGTCAGGAGTCCTGGTCCAAGAAGATGCCCCACGACAAGAACATGTCATTTACTACGTTAGCCAGACCTTGTCCGGCCCACCCTTACGTTATCCACATGAGGAAAGACTAGCCCTAGCAGTGGTCTTTTCCGTCCAAAAGTTGCGACACTACATTTTACTTAGTCATACCACAGTCGTCGCAGACTCTAACCCCATGGTCTATCTCTTAAACCGGCGGCTCCTGCAAGGTCGTGTGGCCAAATGGGTCATTATCCTCCAAGAATATGACCTTACTTTTCGAACACCCAAGAGCACCAAAGCCCTTGTGCTTGCCCAGCTCATGACGGATCTCCCTTCCTTTATCCCAGCCCCACCTATCTCCGAAGAGTTACCCGATAATCACTTATTCACCATCTCGTCCGATGACCCGTGGTACGGCGATATCTTGTTATACCTGTGAACGCAGAAGTTTCAACCCACAGTCACTCGGAACGGATGTCGTCGTATCCGTCACCATGCTTCTCGCTACCTCCTCATTGGAGATGCCCTTTACCGGCGAGGTATCGACACAATTCTTCGTCGTTGCCTTACACACGAAGAAGCTGAACAAGTCCTTAATGATTGTCATAGCGGTGCCTGCAGCGGCCATTTCTCTGGAATGGCCACTGCCCAAAAGGTCTTCCGCGCCGGATATTTCTGGCCCACACTCTTCACCGACTGCATCAATGCGGCCAAACATTGCCATAACTGCCAACTTTTCACCCCCAAAGCTCGGACGCCACCTGCTCCATTACACCCAGTCGTCACTGTTGGTCCCTTTTGTAAGTGGGCCATCGACTTCATGGAGTGTAGACCCACGTCAGCGAACGGCCATAGGTACATCATTGTCGCCGTCGATTATTTCACCAAATGGGCGGAAGCCATGCCCACCTTCAATTGTAAAGCTGACACAGCTGCCCATTTCTTCTTCAACCACGTCATCACTAGATTCGGAGTCCCTAAACAATTGGTATCTGACCATGGATCACATTTTGAAGATTGTGTGTGGCGCGAGTTATCCACCCTCCTCAAGTTCGAACACCAATTTTCCTCGGCTTACTACCCCCAAGGGAACGGCCAAGTAGAAGCAGTTAACAAAATCCTGAAAACCATACTCCAACGCACAGTTGATCGGCATAAGTCCAATTGGCACCATATGTTATTTCCTGCTTTATGGGCTTACCGTACATCCACCAAAACCGCCACTGGTTTTACCCCATTTCATTTAGTTCACGGTGTAGAGTCTGTCCTCCCCATTGAGTGTCAGATACCTGCCTTACACATCGCTGTTGAGCTCCTCCCTGATACCTCCCCCCTTGAGCAACGTCTACTCTCCCTCGAACAAGCCGATGAAGATCGTCGTGCCACTCTCCAGAATATCGAAGCTGCCAAAACACGCTCCAAAGCCCACTACGACAAACATGTTCACCCTCGACCTTTCCACGAAGGGGACCTCGTCCTCGCCTATGACCAAGCCAACGACAAAAAAGGTAAAGGAAAATTCGAGTCCATGTGGCAAGGCCCTTACACTGTGCAAACTTGCCTCGGCAAGGGGGCATACATTTTAGCAGACTCTGAAGGACGATCCTTCTCCAACCCCCGGAATGGGTTGTATCTTAAACGTTTCTACCCATAATCGAAACCGCAACCTCATTGGTCCGCATTTGCACAGTTTTCTCTCTTTTTGTTTTTCACCATTTTTTACCACAATCTCACATTCCTCGTATTTTTGCATGCCCACAGATGGATCCTCTTCCACCTTGCTACATCGGCTTCGCTGATGGTGCCAGCCGCTGGTCTCCCAACCTAGCTTCTGCAGCATGGGTCTTATACTCCCCTTCCTACGAACGCATCCACCTTGACGGAACATGTATCGGTACTGCTACCAATAACCAGGCAGAGTATGATGCTATGACCGGTCTCCTAACTGCTGCCCTCCAGATGGGCATACGTCACCTTCATGTGTTCTTGGACTCCCAGCTACTTGTCTCCCAGCTCAACAACTGCTACCAGGTGCGTGATCCCTGCCTATTTAGAAAATTCCTGCGTACAAAACAACTTAGCCGACAGTTTGAATCCATCACATTCACACATGTCCCAAGAGCTTACAATAGTCTCGCAGACCAAATGGCGAACAATATCCTAGACTGGCATATCAATCACCCTATGTAATACCTCCATCATGCCTCATTACCCCATAGCATATCATCCAAATATACAAGAAACCAAAAAGACTGCATTGCATCAACATTTGCATACAGAAAACATAAACCATCAAAATGACATTTGCATCCATAGGGGCATCCATATGCCAAGTCATACATACATCATCTCATATCAAAACAGGGGCATCCACGTGCCCAACAACCTAGACTACTTGCATCCATGTGCAGGATCAACATAGAACATATCATAAAGCGCATCCACGTGCGTACAAATGAGACAACATCATCAAACAATGTGCATCCACGTGCATATATATATACAAGTCACAAAATACATGTTCAGAACTATACATGTTCTGAGTACCTCAGTACTCAGCTATACAAAACAATATGTCTGTACATCCCTCAAAACTCATAAAATACAAGCCGCAGCTACAAAAAATCAGGGAGAGCCCCCTGCTCTCCCTAGTGGGAATCATATCCCGGATCACTCTCCGTGTCAGCCGCCTCTGACTCCTCCTCCCGCTCCTCCTCTGACGAGTCCTCCGCTCGCCTAGGCCTCGGTACCTGTGCTCGTGCCCTCTCCGCCAGGAGAGCCACCCGGAACGCTATCCCTCTGAAATCCCGAGGCGCCTGCCTACAATCCCGAATCGTATGTCGAGGAAGGTCCTCCCCCCCCGCCTCGCTCACTCCCATCAACAGCCGCTCCAACAGCGCCCGTACAGACTCTAGCGCCCCATCCGCATCTCGCCGATGCACAGGACCTCGCCCGAGCAAATCCGGCACCGCCACAACCCCCCTACGGGGCACATGATCTCGCGGCGGCCTCGGACCCACATCTGCAACCACCTAGTTGTCAGTCACCATATATATCATATATAACATAAAAAACTGGACAAAACAATTACAATCATACATACCATTTGGACCCCATGCCTGTCCAGGTGGCCGTGGCGCATCTGGATCCCCTGTATAGTCCATGCCTCTATAAGGGTAGTCCTCCAACGCCAGAGGTAACTGCAGCCACTGCATATATAGCTCCTGAGTGAAATACCGCCCCACGTCCCCGCCACCCCGGCGACGCATCATCTCTCCCCACCGGATCATCCGGGGCTCCCTCGGGCCTCCCTCTCTGACCGGCACCTGCGGCCGCAGAGTAGGAACCCTCTCCATGAAGAAGGCCACTAGAAACGAACCAAAGCAGAATCCCTTGCCAGCTTCCTTCACTGCGGTCAGCTGTCGCTGCACGCCGGTCAGGAACATCTGGCCCCACGCATAGTACGTCCCAGCCAACACTCGCTCAACAATCTGCATCTGCCCCCCAGACACCTTCTCAGGTGCCTGGGATCCCAAGATCCATACAACACAAGCGGCCATCGCCTGTACAGCTGCCTCCCGCAAATCCTGAATCCGGAGTGCATTCCTATGCACCCTCGCGTCTGCCCTGCAAAAGCGCGCTGCCAAGTCGTCTATGTCGAGATCCATCGACACCCGCGGCTGTGTATCCGTTACCCACCCCAGGAAGGGTAACCCCGTCAAGAAGTAAGCATCGACCAGGGTGAGATCCACCCTCTCTCCCTGTACCCGAAACGCCTGTGTCTCGGGCTCCCAGAAATCAATCAAACGGTTCAGCAGTAAACCTGCTGACCGTATCATCGGAATCTCCACGAAATTTAGAAGTCCGAAGAGCGCCAACATAGACCGCACCCGACGGTCCTCTCTAATCGCAGTCACGATATCCTCTGGCATCTCTCTCTCACGCCATATCACCCGTGGCATCCTGCAAATCAAACAAAGAAGTCTCATTAGGCTCATAACCAAATAACAGACCTGCCCCACCCATCCATAACCCCGAACAGCCGCGGTCCAGACCGCGGCTGTCCAGCCCGACAGTCGCGGCCCAGACCGTGGCTGTCCAGCCCGACAGTCGCGGCCCAGACCGCGGCTGTCCAGCTCGACAGTCGCAGCCCAGACCGCGGCTGTCCAGCCCGACAGTCGCGGCCCAGACCGCGGCTGTCCAGCCCAGCAGTCGCGACCTATGACCGCGCCTGTCCAAGTCAAACCCGCGGTCGGAGACTGCGCTTTCGACCACTGAACCCGCGGTCCACACCTATAGACCATACAACAGCCCCCCATGGGCCCCACCAACCCCCCAACCCAAAAAATCACAACAGGTGTCGGTTTAACAGAATACCTGGCTCCCCCGAATCTCGAATCCGCCGATCAGATCGTCCAGAAATCAACCGTAAGCTCTAGTTCACTCTAATCGCAAATCAATCTCGAATAGTGAAAATGACGTGTCATATGGGGCCCACTTACTATTTATAGTCGATTGACTTTGTTCTTGTTTTGGCCATTCTGGACCCATCCGGAATCCGTTTTCCGAACCGTTTCCACCATTGGAACCAGCATGACTAGATCATCCTAATGGTCACCTCATTGCATCTTTTTGACTACATCATTTTTTGCCCATTTTTTAGACATCAATAGTCGTCTCGGTTTGCGTGCCACTTTCGTAAGAATCACCTTTCCAAGCTCGTGATGATGCATGCGATACTTTCTCACTCTCACCTAGGTACAGTCACAACATTGTGTCCTGACATTTTGCTACCTTGATTAGCGCGCCCCATCTGCTGCCGCCCGATTGTTCCCCATTTTTTACATGAGCCATTCACTCCTGTCATACTGCAAAGGTCTCGTTCTTTTACCACCATTCAACCACCCCGCAAGGAGGTCCACCAGTGTTCCCCCCCGCCCTCAGTTCTGATCATCATAACTATCCCCTAATTGAACACTTCCTCCTTGCCTGACCAGTCCAAATACAGAGTCTTCTTATTTGCTTTCAGACTCCTTAAAATTGAAAGCAACCACGAGCATGAACTGTCGTGGGCTCGCAAAATCCACATGACAGTGCTGTTCCATCAATACAGAGTCTTCTTATTTTCTTTCAGACTCCTTACATATGAAAGCAACCACGAGCATGAACTGTCATGGGCTCGCAAAATCCACATGACAGTGCCATTTCATTCCCTGAGAGTCTTCTTATTTGCTTTCAGACTCCTTAAAATTGAAAGCAACCACGAGCATGAACTGTCATGGGTTCGTAAAATCCACATGACAGCGCCATTCCATCAATACAGAGTCTTCTTATTTGCTTTCAGACTCCTTAAAATTGAAAGCAACCACGAGCATGAACTGTCATGGGCTCGAAAAATCCACATGACAGTACCATTTCAGTACTTCAGAGCCTTCTTATTTGCTTTCATACTCCGTAAATATGAAGCAACCACGAGCATGTACTGTCATGGGCTCATAAAATCCACATGACAGTACCACTTTATATCCACACTTCTTCTAGTTCACTAACCCAGGAAGAAGTCCCCCCGCGCCTCTTGGCGCTATGATCAATCCTCTCGGCAGCACCTCCAATCAGGTCGCCTTTGTTCAGAGTATTCTGCAGTCTCCTACCATGTTACCACAGCTTGAGTCTCCCTCATCCCAGTGAACTTCCCAGATCACATACAGCTATGATACCTTTACCACCAATCAGTTTCATGTGCTGCCCAATCATCCCCGCCATCATACTCTGAACAAAGGAAGTTTGAGTCCACCCACTCTACTTGCCCGGTTATTTACCCCAGTTTACCAACCTTGCCATTAGTACTATCACAGTTCGGTTTTGCACCTCGCGCTCCTGTCAAGGAAACATCATTGCCTTGATAGTTGCAGGTCTCCCTCTGTCGACGACAACTCCTCTATTCCAGAGGATAGACCTAGAGGCTCCTATGCCTTGGACCCATCACCATCTGTGGTGAGTGCCTACGGACCATTTTGGGAGGAATCATTATTGCCTCTCCGAATGGTTGTTTCTCACATGTTCGACTTCAGCACCTTAATCGCATCGTTGAGAATCGCGCAGGATATATATCCATTCCATTATTTGTCGAAGACCCCGGATTTCCCCCGACTCTAGCACATTGGTGAGTCACTTCAGAACACCCAGTTATATGTTCCCGTGGATGTCCGGGCTGCGTTGGCGATTGTATTCAGAAGCCATTCAGTTCTATGCTTCTTTGAGTACCCAGTTTAGTTCCAGATCAGTGTACCATTACGAGTGTGACCCGTGTCACTCTGATCCAGCAGCGCATCAGTTCCTTCAGAACCACAATCAGTAGCACTGCTGCCATTCCAGTGTATCAGTTTTTCAGCTTAGACATGGTCAGCTCAGCAGTATGTTCCAGATTTGTGTCCCTTCCAGACCCTCCTGATATACACAGTGCTTATCTACTACAGGTCCTTCATTTTGGGCCTCACAAGTGATTGTTATGTATCTTGATACGAGCATGGGAATGCCCGCCTCGTCCATCTATTGAGATACTTTTCCTCATCCAGTATTTGAGGATCATTTGTACTATTATGTTATATTCTTATACGAGCATGGGAATGCCCGCCTCGTCCATATTATCAGATGATCCCTCATCCATTATTGAGGTTATGTACTTTCAAGTCCTTGCAGGTGGTTCGAGATCGGTGTCCCGGACTTCAGTTGCTTTCTTCTCTTCTCCACACCCCAAGCAAACCATATATGACTTATGATGTCCATCGGCCATACGATGAGCTCCTGCCCTCACACATCAGGGGGCAATCTGTTAACACCCAAAAGTGGTTAACTACCTCATCTACCCCACTATATGGCTCATTTGTCCATTCGCCTACCATATTTCCCTGAAAATCCCACAAAAAGCTTCCAAAAGGCCTAAGATGCCTCCAAAAGGCCATAAAACTATCTAAAAAGCCTCCAAAAGTCCTAAAATGCCTCCAAAAGGCCAAAAAACCCCTTTTTCCTCCAAAAATATCCAAAATTCCTCTAAAAATAGCAAAAATCCACAAAAGGGAAGAAAAAATATAAAATAATGAGGAAAAGGAGGAAAAAACCCTAAACAAGCTGCCCTAAACCATATGGTTTCCAAAACCATGGGCCAGCACTCCACCACTAAAAAACTATAAATAAGTGGTGGAGACCCCTCATTTCAGAATCCACAGTCATAAGCATCCTGCCTCTGCCGAAATTATTCTCGAAACCCTAGCTTACCATCAAGCTACTTTCACCATTGAGAACTCTTTTGGCCCATTTCCACCACCGGAAAAGGAAAAGAAGCAGCTTGGAGCTCGAAGCCACCGACATCGGACCAGCGCAACGGACTCCATCAACCTCCTCATTGGAGGTAATATCAATAAAAATCATCATTCATTTCATTGCTGTTTCTGTTTCATGTTATTTACTTTTTACTGCTTTAGCTTCAAGAACGTATTCAGATTAGCCTTCATTTCAATTTATCTTTATTTAATTCATATACATCATTGAACTGCTACTAAGGATTCCAGATTCCTTAGTAGGTGCTCATTCGTACAAGCTAGGGTGAAAACCCTAGCTACACTTTTTATGATAAATATCCAAGTAAGCAATTGATTGCCAGAGTAGAGATGATAAAGAATAGAATGTTTCCACTCATTATGAGTAATGATTTGACTAACTCTTTGAATGTTTAAAAAACTAAGAGTTTAGATCAATCATTCTAAACTCATGTGAGACAAACCTCATGGTTATGAAATTGACGGACAAGAAGAGAAAGTCTACCGTGATTAAAGAAATCATTGTATGGATTGAAGCATGAACCCAGAGTATGGTACAACACAATTGATGAATACTTGAATAGTGAAGGATTCAGTAGAAGTCCAAGAGAGGCAACGTTGTATACAAAGGTAAACCAAGAAGGTAAAATACTAATTGTTTTCTTATATGTGGATGATTTGATATTCATTGGATATCTTTCAGTAGATGAGTTCAAGAAAAACATGAAAACTAAATTTGAGATGACTGATTTACGAATGATGAAATATTTCCTTGGTATTGAAGTAACATAATCTAAATATGGTGTTTTTATTAGTCAAACTAAGTATGTAAATGATGTATTGAAAAGATTCAGAATGCTGAATTGCAAGCCAATTGTAACTCCAATTGCAACTAGCACGAAACTTAGTAATGAGGATGATGGGTTAAAAGTTGATTCAACGTTGTATAAGAGACTGGTTGGAAGTCTCATGTACTTAACTACAACAAGACCTGATATAATGTTTGTAGAAATTTTGGTTTCAATATTTATGGAATTGCTAAAGAATACCCACTAGCAAGTTGGAAAGAGGATTCTAAGATATTTTTCTAGAACAACAAATTTTTGTATCCAGTCTACATCAAATTCAAATTTTAAATTGATTGGATATACCGACAGTGATTTTGCAGGTTCTATTGATGATAGAAAGAGCACATCTAGATATGTGTTAAGTTTTGGATCGAGATCAGTAGAATGGGCATCAAATAAGCAGCCCATAGTGACACTATCCTATGTTGAGGCAGAGTATGTTGTAGCAACAGTAGCTTCCTATCAAACAATATGGATGAGAAGAACATTTTTTGAGTTACAACATGAACAAAATGAACCAACTAATTTTTTTGTGATAATAAATCAGTTATTGCACTATCAATAAATCATGTCTTTCATAAAAGAAATAGGCATATTGATACAAGGTATCATTTTATTCTATAACTGATAAACAACAATGAAATCAATATGGAATTTTGCAAATCAGAAAATCAGTTTGCAGACCTATTTACAAAACCATTGGGAAAAGAATTGTTTGAGCTTCATTGGAAAACCATTGGGTTTTGTAAGCTATAACAGAAATCAAGTGTTAATAAATTTTATTTTTTGACTGAAGTAATTAATGGGGAGAATGTTGGAGTTGGTAATTACTCCACAGATTGGCTGTCACAACATTGAAGAGTCACAACAATGCCACACTATCTCACCACCTGAAAAATATTAGAATATCAAAATTATGAAAAGTCATGTTGATTGAGACAGCAAAGCACATCTAAATTATGAAGAGAAATTGCAAATTTTTATTTTTGTCAGACTGTAAATCATAAATTGTGAATTTCATTTTTGTATAACAAAGGGTCAATAAGTATTTAATGGCCAACTTAGCTAGAAATAATATAAATACTTGTATTGTAATTGTGATTAAACACACAGGGAGACATAACGTAATAGAGAAACTGATGCATAGTTGAAACTCTGAATTTTATTGTGTAATTTCTTGTGTTTTACTTTGTTTTTTAGTAAGAAAAGATCAATTTTTGTTTTCGATGTTAATATGCTGTAGTAGTTGAAATTAGAGTTTATTTATGTTAATTTATCAAGTAAAATACTTGTGTTAAGTTTATGGATGCAGTGGTTATTAGAAAGTTGCTAAATAGTTAGTTGCAACTAAGTTGTTATTGTGTTGTAGGTGACTTCCAGCTGTAATAATTAGATGAAATAGTCGTGTAGATTCTTGTTATTTGTAACAACTAGATATAGCACCATATAAAGAGCATTGTTAGTTGTAACAACCAAGTTGTTACAGTCCTATACAAATTGATTTAAGCTTTGAGAGCTATGTCAACTGTAACAACCAGCTGTTACAGTGTTGTAAGTGTTGATTTGAGCTGTAAGAAAAGTTTAAAGTGTTGTTGAAGCAGAGAGCGACACCCCCCTTCCTTCCCCACATAGAATGCACCTCTTCTATGAAACTAGGAGCTTATTTGTTAACAAGTGACTTCACCGTTATGAAAATGAAGAATAATATCACTTTACACTTCCCTACAACCGTTTTTATTTTCTTAGCCATTGATCCATGGTTTGATTCCCGGCATCGATTCATGTCATGGCTCTATAAATGCTGTAGGGAGCAGATCGTGGCATCCATAAAGCCACGATTCAATGTTGAGCATCAAGTCTTGGCTCAATGGGAACCATGATTCTCTCCCTGTAGCACCCATCGAGCCACAACATGGGAGGGAAGAGAGGGGTGGAAAAGGTTTTTTTTAATATTTTAATTTCTAGTATTATGTCTGTGTGTGAGAATGAATCTTGCTTGGATCATGATAATAGCTATTGTGGCATTCGAAATTATGAGCTTGTGTGAGTCTCAACAAGAATTCAATGTAAGGGAAACTTACAGTAAATATAATCCTTGGAAAATTGTGTGGGACTTGAGCAAGGCCTGTGCATACTGCACCACTTGGGATTCCAACCAACCTCTTGAATGGAGGGAGAAATCTAGGTGGAATTCCTTCTGCGTTCCTGTAGGACCCCATGATCAGGAATCATTCTACAAATGCTTGAAGATTCATAACATATATACTCTCAATAATGTAGAATTCTATATGTTGGATATATATTTGCATGTTTGATAATAATAAAATAAAGTCAAGATCAAGCTTTGTTGCTCAATAATGAAATTTCTTATTTGTTTTTTTTTTTTTTATGCAGGTGACTAATAGCGGAACTGAAATCGATTTTTATAAAGAGAATAGTTGATTGATTCTCTAATGGTAGACTCCTAGATCGATGCCGATGGAAAATGACGCAAGGTCGACCATCTCATGTTTGACTGTTAAATTGTAGGTTATTAAGTGGGAATGGCCTCTGCAATTTATGGGATTAGTCATAGCTAGAGTCCACCCCAAATATTTAATTGGATTGAGTGAGTTGTAGGGATAATTTTAGGGGAAAAATTTAGCACATGGGCTATTTTTCCATGTTTTTTTCCAAAAAACGATTCGCCATTTTTCATATTTTGTAGCCCTGTTTCACTCAATTTTGATGGGGTAAAAATTTTTCACCCTAAAAATTGCCAAAATATTATATAAACGATATAAAATACTTGTAAATTAAAATATTTTTTGAAATATATCGCCAAACATTTTATAGTTGGCGTTTTAAGAATTGGTAAGATTCACCAACATTTATACACTTTTAAATATGTATGGTTCCTTGAAATCATCCATGATGAGTTGTAAATCAAAATACATTTTACTTATGTGATAAATAGGGTAAAACAATGTGATTTATAATCCGTATTAAGTTGGTTAAAAATTTTTCTAATTGAATAGTATTATTATCTACTCTAAAATATCGAAATAATTAATAAAAGTATTTTTCAAAGTGATAATCATGATTTAAAAAATGGCTTAAATGATCATAATTAATGTCTTAGTATAATTACCTCTCGGTTTATGAATAAGTGGTGTTTCTGCATGATTATATTTCTTTTTTGTTTAGACTCCGTTATGGTTTTTATTTGTCTGTGTGATCGGTTGAAGCAAACAATTTGTAAATGCTGGCACCAACGTGACAACTAGAAACGACTTATCTAAACAATTAATCCTTGTTTTACTATATGAAGTCCTTATAGCTATGACATAATTGATGAAGATATCTACTATGAATTGTTTTCTTCTTTTGGAATATGTAAAATTATTTTTCCAAAAGGTACTTCTTGGAGCATGGATAATGTATTTATGGACTCTATTGCTATGAAGGGGACTTTATTTTTTTAAATTATTTTATTCTTATTATTGTGAAATTGAAAGGTATTTTTAAAATATGGAGAGTTTAAAGGTGTGGAAATTAAGCCTAAGATTAGATCAATTGAAATCTCAAAATTGCTTGAAAAATATGCAAGAAACACTAAAGAAAAAGGATGAATATGTTGAATAACACAAACTCTTGTTATATTATTTTATAGCAGCCATAATTGTATAGAAATAGGCTATTCAATCATGTAGATACTCCAAGGATTTGAAAGAATAAATATGTCATTCGAATCAGTACAAAAGAGGCTTACTAAATTAGTCAAAATCCCCCATAGGTGCATAAAACACTTTCCTAATCTGTCAAGAGGCTCATAAATTTTCTGAATTAATTATTACAATTTATACATGAAGGAAAATGGCCTAAATCATGCTTTTAGGTGAGGAAAAGAAGGAGGGTGATTTGTGACAAAAACAAGGCAGTCTACCTTAAACCTAGCTTTACCTTTTTCCGTAAAACTACAAAAAAAGAAGGAAACTATGGATAAGGCAGGAATGTGCACTCTCTAAGCTGGGAAGTTTGATGGGTTGGCATAATCTTATCCATAATCTTTCCAAAGCACTCTTGGAGCCAATTTTGGAAAGTTTAACCAAAAAAATGCAAGTGGATTCCAACTAGCTAGTGTATGACCTAGGAAATTAATAAAAAATATTAATTATTTTATCCTAAGTATGGGAATGGGTTTTGATTTTTCCTACACCCCCTATTAAGTTTGACTTATGTAAAATATCAGAAAAATATAAGATATATAGGGATTTATGTAAATTATTTTATTCTCATTATTGTGAAATTGAAAGGTAGTTTTAAAATATGGAGAGCTTAAAGGTGTGGAAATTAAGCCCAATCTTAGATCAATTGAACTCACAAAATTGCTTGAAAAATATGCAAGAAACACTCAAGAAAAAAAGATGAAGATGTTGAATAACACAAACTTTTGTTATATTATTTTACAACATCCATCATTATATAGAAATAGGCTATTCAATCATGTATATACTCCAAGGATTTGAAATCATAAATATGCCACTCGAAACAGTACAAAAGAAGACCTACTAAACTAGTCAAAATTCCCCATAGGCGCATAAAACACTTTCCTAATCTGTCAATAGGCTCAAAAATTTTCTGAATGAACTGTTACAACTGATACGTGAAAGAAAATAGCCTAAATCATTATTTTAGGTGAGGAAAAGAAGGAGGGTGAGTTGTGACGAAAACAAGGTAGACTACCTTAAAATTAGCTTTACCTTTTTCCATAAAACTGCAGAAAAAGCAAGAAACTCTAGATAAGGAAAGAATGTGCACTTGCTAAATTGGGAATTCTGATGGGTTGGCATAATCTTATCCATAATATTTCCAAAGCACTCCTATATGTAGTTTTGGCAAGTTTGACCACAAAATGCAAGTGGATTCCTACTAGCTAGTGTATGACCTAGGAAATTAATCAAAAAGATTAATTATTTTATCCTAAATATGGGAATGGGTGTTGATTATTAGAACACCCCCTCTTAATATTGAATTATTTAAAATATCATATATATAGGGCCTAGCAACAAGGATTAGTTACCCTTTACATACTGCTTGTCCATACAAAACAAGGAAATAGGCAAAATCACAAAGGAGAAAACCCTCCCTTAAACATTGACATGAGAATTTTTTTTTTAAATATTGTATTCAATAAGTATTCACAACATGATCATCTATCCCCAACAATTATTTTATATTTCTGAAAGTATTCTCATGAAAACACCTTGGTGAAGATGTATGCAACTTGCTCAGATGATGCACAATAATGCAGAGCAATGACTCCATCACGCACAAGTCCTCTGATGTAGTGCATATGGATATCTATGTGTTTGGTTTTCTTCCTCAGTACAGGATCAGTTGAGATTCTAATGGTACTTTGGTTCTCACAATAGATGACTATATAAGTATCAAACTTGATCCCAAACTCTCCAAGTATATCTTGCAACCATAAACATTGAGTAGTTGCATTCACAACTCCTCTGTATTCCGCCTCTGTAGATGAATGTGCAATTGCACTTTTATTCTTACTTGACTAGCTGTTTGTTCCATATACAGCCATAAACACATATCCATAAGTTGATTTTCTATCATTTTTATCACCTACACAATCAGAGTCAGTAAAACCAACTAACTCTATGCTAGATTCTGCAACATAGTGAATCCCTTGTGTTCCTGTGCCTTGTACAAAGTTTATAATTATTTTTGCTACCCTCTGTTGGCAAGGGGTTGGGGTAAGTTGCCCAGCATCATAGATGCTGTACAAGACTAGAAGACACTGCACAAGAAGAAGATAGTGCTATATGCAGAAGATAGACTAATTTTGGTTACTTTGTGTCACATTTTGTAATTGTTGACCATTTTTTGTGGATATTAGTCATTAGTGAGTTAAACGGTTAGGAGTTAGTTAGAATTGTCCCACGAATGTAAAGGAGTGAGCCTATATATATATATAGAGAGAGATATAGATACAGAGAGAGATATAGATACAGAGAGAGAGAGAGAGAGAGAGAGAGAGAGAGAGAGAACAAGTGGTTATCTATCTAAGATGAATTGTTATCTGTTTTGATCTGTGGTTGCGCATAAGTAATATGATGGGATAGATGTTGATCTGAATCATTGTTATCTTATTTTGTATTTTTCTATATTTCTATTCCTACAAACCTGATGATGAATGATAAGTTAATATGGAATATGGATCTATGATGCGATGATTTACCATTTATGAATGTTGTCATATTTTTTCGATCAAGATCTGTTATAGTTATGAATGAATGAAGCAGAATAATGAATGGTTATTTTGATCTGATATGGTCATTAAGCTGATAAACTGTCGATGCCCTAACCCTCATATATACTACGAAAAATTGGTTCTGTCAGTCCTCCCTCAAACATCTCGGGTGAGACCTCATCCGCTCTGTGGGTGTTAGTAGACAGGGTAAAACTTGTCTAGGCCAATTCTTAGGGAGATCGCGGGGAGTCGAGTGTCAACAGAGTGGGACCCCTATCAACTAGGTTTTGTTGGTTGAAGTTTGATCCAACAAATGGTTCCATTGTTCGGACCTTGTTGCAACTGATAGGAGGGGATGTGGCATCTGACGCAACCGAGAATCCAAGATTGGTTTGACCAGAAGTTGCGAGAGTTTGCTGAAGTAGAAAATCATAACCTTGGATTGACAACAAATAAGTGGTTGGATAATTACATACATGATGGTCCTCATGATCATTTCTCCTGTGAGTTTCCCATTATACTGTACGAGTGGTTGGCACAGTTTACACACAAGAATACAAGTTTGCAAGGAGGAGAACCAAGATCCTAGACCCCTGAATTGATCCAGGAACTGCAAAAAATTGACAACAAAGTGTCGCAATTTGTTGAGGTCTGGCTGGATAGCATCCTAGAAGAATACATCACGGAATTAACAGTCGACACTACCAAGTCTTACTACGAAGTAGAAAGGGTATTTTTCAATGGGCCCAAAGGTAGGTTCTTATTATCTCTATATTTGTCAATTAAAATGCTTGTCTGTGAAAAGGGTATATTGAAGATGCACCTAGAGTAGTATAAATCAAGTGTGCAGAGGCGGTGGATACCAAGATGAAAGAGGGGATATGAATGGGAAGGTAAGGGGTATATGGGTGCAAGTTTCAACGATACTGTGAGGGAAGTTGAGGAAGAAACTTGTTGTACAAGGGGGGAGAAAGGTTTTGGCAAGAGAAGAGGAAGAGGACAGGGGAAGGTCCTACTGCATTCAAAACACAAAACCATGAAGAAAAACCACATGGGACGAAGCGACCCTACAGTGACTAAGAGGACGACTAGACCTAGACTATGCCCAAGATAGCGGTAAGATCAAACCCTAGAAGCAACGTGCCCACGCCTTCATGCATCACTTCAAACTCAGGGAGAAACACGAATTGTATGTCAGCTTGCTCGATGTGTTAACATAATTCTAGTAGTAGATCATCGTTTGTAGGAAGAAGGTCGAGGATGGTAGGAGATGATATTAATTTACCCTTGTTTCATGGGAATGGGATGGATGATCGTGAGCAGTACTGGTTCCTCTATGAGGAAGTATGGATTGTTAGACAAGCCACGGATGATGATGTCAAGAGGGCCAACTAGAAACTACTTTGCAAGGTTTTACGCTAGATTGGTACATGAAATTTATACAGGTTCCTACGGGGAGGGCCTGCAATAACTTTGGATGAGGTCCAGAAGGGACTAATCAAAGAATTCTAGAATCCTAAATCAGAGGCGCAATACATCACTACGTTGAAAGAGATCAAGTAGTTCCTAAATGAAACTATGTGGGACTTTGACCAAAGGTTCAAGACATTGATGGCACGAGTCAGCTTTGATATGAGCGATGTTCGGCATAAAGAGTGGTTTATCGCAGCCTTGGTACCTCATATCCGAAAACCACTAATGCAGCAAAAGATCACAACACAGAGAAAGGATCTAGAGATTGCGATGAAGTTGAAAGCTTCACCGGCTGGAGAGAATACAGTTGGCATGAATCAAATCCAGGCACACCTAGAAAATCTAATGCTTCAGTTACAAGACATCAAGAAGGCGAAATAATATTGCAACGATATTTGGTGCACTTGGTGTCACATAGACGGACACACCAAAGATAACTGCCCCAGTTTCCGCAATTATCTAGTGTCAGGAGCACTGAACCCATTAAGTTGTGGCAGTGTACCATGGTGTCGCATATGTCAAGTTTATGGGCAGTGACATGAAGAGTGTAGCTACATGCAGAGGATAGTGTCAAAACTAGCCAACCTATATTTTTCCTTTTGTAAATCGGTGGGACAAGAGGAAAAATACTATCATGCATATGATTTGCTGCAGGAGAGAACATATGATTCATAATTTGTGAAGGGAGAAGATCATCGCACCGTACAGCAACCATGGACACAGCCTCAGATGGTAAAATATTGACCGCAGTATACACCACCATCGCATATGCAATTTATACCATCGCAGCCACAACCATTGTTCGCACCACAACCGTAATTTGCACCTCAGCCATAGTTCAATCAAATGACAATGCCTCAGTCATAGCTCTTTTATGTTCAAGCTACACATTATGTTTAGAAGCAGCCGAATCCCCCGCTGTAGCAGATGGCTTAGCCACAGTATCAGCAATAAGGAGGATTTCGTGGAGGATTCCAAGGAAGGAGGAGGACGAGGTCGCAAATCAGTCCATTGTTATAATTGTGGGGTATTGGGGCACTATCATAGAGACTTCCTACACTTGTAATTCTCATGTACATATTTCACAGTGATTGATCATACTATTGAAAAATACCCATAGCTAATTGCAAGATGGTAGGTTGGGAATGTTCCTTAGTTGTAGAGCCCGAACAAGGTGCAGATTCAGAATGGGATGCATAGCCAGAGCCAGTTGTAGACCTAGAATCAAGTTCCCATCTAGAATTAGACTATGAACCAACCTATGAAACCCCTGTTGAAACAAAATCCACCGCTGACTCAAAATCCCCCAACGAACCAGAATCAAGGGCCGATGGTAGCGAGGATCTCAGCGGAGCCCAGGACATCAGATGTTGACGTTGCTGTTGTCACTCATGTAGGAGACACAATAGGATAGGATGGGACCTGCCCATAGATTTGACTAAATGGACAGAAGAAGGTACCATTCAATATCACAACTAGAAATAAGACATTTGTTGGAGCCTTGGATGCGATCAGAAGAAATCTTGGTAAGTCAGTTGTCTATGAAATGCCTCCTTCTTTTGATTCTACTCAATAGGTAGGACCATTGTAGAATCATGGTACGTTGCATCACTTCTTTGAGATTTTTTTTATCGCTAGCAAGATACCCAGACACTTTGGCTGAGATTGAAAATTTGTTACGCTGCCCAAGTAAGGAGTCCGCAGTGAATTATTTACACAAGAAAAAGACATGCAAGGATATGCGTATGAATATTCAAATTGGAGACTATGAATTCAAATCGGTTAATATGGATCTAGGGTCAAATGTAAATATCCTAACAAAGCAGACATGGGAAAATATGGGGTAGTCGACATTGGGATGATCCCCTGTGCAGCTGCGATTAGCTAATCAGCCGAAGGTGCAACTAATTGGATGAGCATCTAACCTAGTTGTAGATGTTGAAGGTATGAGGAATCATGTTGATTTCAATGTAATTGAAGTTGTTAATGGTGAAGGATCCTATCCCACACTACTAGTGGTTGGATGGAACAACGATAGCATGGAAGTCATTAACTTCAAAAAGCGGATGATAACTTTTGAAAACCAAGATATTAGGGTCATCATGCCTATAGATCTTGATGAATGCAAGCGATACATTGAACCAATGAAACATGAAGCTTTCAAGGGGTGGGATCATTCCTACAATATCTCTGAATATTACATTCACCACACTGTTGACGGAGAACTCAGTTGGCGCAGCGCTAGTTCTGTGTCTTCTGATTATGAGGACACGCTATAAAATTGGAAAAATCCCATGCATGAGGTGTCCTTTAGGGAGTGCAGTTTGATCACATAGTCACTACGCCATGTCATGACTGAGATTTTAGAACTACCATTTTATAAATGGTTTCCTAAGCTTTATACGTTCTTAATGGAATTTAAAGAAAAGGTCTCAGAACCGCAGTGATTGTTGGAACTGGAGGAAGCACTGAAGGCTACTACAGTATGGTCGTGAGAAACTCATAAAAATACCATTAGTGGATGGGCCCAGTGTCAACACTTGATGACAGTTCACTTGGTCAATGCAAAAGCATACCACCCTAGGTGGTATTATGGACAGAATGACCCTAACGACAGTTTTATGGAATGCCAAACATTGTGGGCATTGTGACCATAGGATGAATGGGTCCATGCCTTTATTCACACCATGGATGAAATGCCAAGATCCTAGTATGTATCAGTAGAGCTGCAAAGGGACACAACCACTTGGGAGGATTTGATGGTTTTCTTTGTGTAGACCTTTCGCTTTGAAGACGCTAACCCCGATGTTAACAATGAACTTCATATTATTTGAGACAAGGTTCTAAAAGTTATACCGGTCACATACGCTACAGATTTACATGCCCAGTGCCACATCCAGTTGATAATGGAATGCTGTAACAGGTCTGGAAAACCTGAAGATGATGATGAGCTATGGAATATCAATATCATGGAGACATAAGGAAGTAGGGATGTCACAACATTAGATGTAGCAACTAATCCCATGAGTCAGTTGTTGAAGATCAGAAAGGTTAACATTGGGACAAAAGAGAACCCAAAATTCGCAAGTGTTGGGGAATATTGGGATGAGGAGACCATGAAAAAAGTCACAGACCTGCTACAGGAATTTCAAGATTGATTTCCAACAAAGTTCTCAGAAATGAAGGGGATACTGGGTTTTCTAGGAGCGATGAATATTCCATTAAAACCAGATGCAAAACCAGTACGGTAGAGGCCATATCACCCGAATCCATGATACAAAGAAAGAGTCAAGGTTGAACTTGATCTTATGTTGGATGCTGTAATCATTGATCCGGTATAAGAATATGAATTGATCAATCCCATGGTGGTCCAAGACAAGAAAACGAGTGAAGGTCATATCTGTGTCAACTTAAGAAAATTGAACGATGCCTATATGCATGATCCGTTTCCAACCCCGTTCATTGATGAGGTAATTGAAGGAGTAGGTGGTCAAGAAATGTACTCTTTCATAGATGGATTCTTTGTTTGTCACCATATCCGAATTGCCAAGGAGGATCGACATAAAACCACATTTTTCATTAAGTGGGGATTCTTCCAATACATGGTGATGCCTTTTGGGATGAAGAATGCACCTGCAATCTTTTCTCAAGTTGTTGTCGTGGCATTTAAATATTTCATTCAGAAGTTCCTACAGGTGTATATGGATGACTGGATAGTGTATGGCCTAATCAAGGATCATTTGGCAAACCTTTGACTGATGCCGGAAAGGTGTTGACATGATCAGATCACGCTGAACTCCAACAAGTGCATTTTTTGCACACCATTTGGGATACTATTGGGTCACATCCTATGCAATAAAGGATTATTGGTTGATCCTGCAAAGATAGCACTCATTTTGAGATTTCCACCACTGACCAATGTAAATATGCTCAGGTAAATGCTGTGGCACACTGGGTACTATCAAATATTTATTAGGGGATATGTTGCAATCAGTATCCCAATGGAGAAACTAATGAAAAAGGATGTTGTCTTTACATGGAGTCCAGAATGTCAAAGTAGCTTCGACACGCTGAAGGCCAAGATGGCTTCAGCACCAATACTTATATTCCTAGATTGGAACAAAGAGTTCCATGTACATGTTGAGGCATCTTCTATTGCGTGAGGATTAGTGCTCATGCAGCTAGGAGAAGGAGCTCTGGATCACCCGATTGATTTTGCTAGTCGGAATTTGTCATTCGCTGAGAGGAATTATATGATCATAGAGCGATAAGGTATGGCGATGGTCTATGCACTGAAAAAATTCAGGCATTACCTTTTAGGTGGCCACTTCAAGATGTTTACCGACCACTCTGCTTTGAAATATCTGGTCAATAATCCTGTGTTGGGGGGGAAGATATGTTGTTGGTTACTTCTCTTTCAGGAGTTTGATTTTGAAATTATTGTCAAGCCAGGTCACTTGAATGTTGGCCCCAATCATTTATCCAGAATTGAAATAGGTGAAGATGATACTAATATTGAAGATGGACTGCCCAATGTGAGGTTATTTTGAATTGACATGGAAGATGACCATTACGCCCCAATAATCCAATTTTTGGTGATAGGAGTCGCACCATAAGAATGTTCCACTAGTCAAAAGAAGAAGTTGGTGGTTAATGCTTTTGATTATCAATTGATTTTCTGACACCTGTATAAGCTAGGACCAGATGAAATCTTGCAACGATGTGTCCTACCACATGACAAGGGACGATCTAAGAAGAAGCGCATGCAGGAGTCACTGGGGGCACTATGGGAATTGTGCAATAGCAAGGAAGGTTCTTCGTGCAATTCTTTGGTGGCCCACCATCCATAATGATGCCGCAGATTATGTGTGAAGCTGTGATGTATGTCAATGCACTAGGAAACCATCATGGCGAGATGAGATGTAGGTAATACTGCATGTGACTTAGAAACCTTTCAATAAATGGGATGTGGATTTTGTGGGTCCAATAAACCCACCCAAGAAAAGAAATGGTGCGCGGTACATAATCATAGCAACAGACTACTTGAAAAGATAGGTGGAGGCTACCCCAATTGTGGACTGCACTGCTGCGACAGCAACAAGATTTTGATTTGATAACATCGTGAGACGGTTTATATGTCCAATAGTATTGATGAGTGACCAAGGAATTCATTTTATCAATCGCATAGTTAAAGCACAAACAGAGGAGCTGCAGATACAGCACAAGAAAAGTACACCATATTATCCACAGGAAAATAGGACTATAGAAGAATTCAACAAAATCTTGGAGCATGCACTTACAAAGGTATGTAATGCTAACCAAGATTACTGGGATTTGAAGATTCTAGTTGTTCTATGGGAATATCGCATCACATGAAAAAGGTTGATGGGGCAAACACTGTTCAAATTGGTATATGGGAAAGAGGCAGTCATGCATATGGAGTACATCATCCCTAGTCTGCGCATTGTGATAGAAACCGGCATGGATGTTGACACATCATTAAAAGAGTGCACAACATAGTTCATGCATCTTGAAGAACACCATTTTATTGCAGGTTTCCATTAGTGCATCGAGAAGGATCGATAGAAGGCGTGGCATGATTGCCATATTAGAAACAAACAGTTTTAGCAAGGATATTTGGTTTTGTTATGTGACAGCAAGTTCTTGAAGCATCCAGGTAAGTTATAGATGCACTGGTTAGGTCCATATTTTTTTACTTCTATTATCTATGGGGTGCAGTTCAATTGTAGTAGTTAGACAGGGAGGTGCTGCTAAATCTTGTGAATGGAAGCCGTTTGAGGCCCTATCAGATAGGGGAAGAATCACGCAATGCCTGAGGCACTGCGCCAATATATATATATATATATATATATATATATATATATATATATANAGCTATAGGGTTGTGACACAGTCAAAATCAACACTAGATAAAGAGTAGTTAATATAATTAACCAGATAGCACCACGCGCTGCTTGAGCTGCTAGGAAAAGAAGGGTAAGGATAGATAGAAAGAGGATATGATTTTTCCAGAAGAGAGGGGTTGCGGTGAGAGAATAGTATTTGCATAGAAGATAGGGGCTGCACCGAGAGAACAATAGTTGCATAGAAAAGAGGGGCTATGTTGAGAGAACAATAGTTGCATAGAAGAGAGGGGCTACGATGATCAATAGTTGCATAGAAGAGAGGGGTTGTACTGAGAGAACAATAGTTGCATAGAAAAGAGGGGCTACACCGAGAGAACAATAGTTGTACATGGAAGAAAGTGGTTGCACCTGAGAAAGTGGTTGTGTGCAAGGAAATGGCTGTGCCAGAGGAATTGATTGCACAGAAAGCAAAGGCTAAACAAGAGGAAGAATCAGTAGCGTCATTTAGATGATTGATCCTGCCAATCAAAAAGCAGTGACTAGACACCCCATAAGTACTCAATGATGACCATTAAGATAGGTGAACGATGTCACTTTTTGACGTAATGTCTAATGATAGAATATCAAAGTGGAATTTTGGCAGAATCGGAGGCATAATTGGTTCATTAATGCAGGATTTAGTCCTAATGATGAACCCAATATGGCAATGATGATATCCAAAGTGAGGCTAGTGTTATAAAAATATGGCTAGTCACTAAGAGGACACCATGGGGTGAAGTTACACTATTCAATGTTGTAGAGATAGGAAGATCTGCTATGTAAGGCAGTGGGCACCAGAGCTAATATATAGCGCACCCTGGATATAGGGGATATTTTGAGTGATAATGCTTCATCCATGGAAATTGAAGAAGAATTTGCAAGTATGTGGGCTATCTCATCCAAGACAGAAGTGCCTAGAAAGGTCATCCTTAGCTATATTTCTCCCAGTTGGTCTAAGGGGCAGACCAAGAAACTCACGTGGAATCTAGAAGGGGCTAGATTTCTTTACCCACTTGACTAAGTCTATAGGAATAGGGAACATGATTGAATTCAGGCCGCCTAGGTTGAGCCTGAATGCAAGGAACGACAAGGTTGTGGAAGCTGGAAAGGATTCCAAGGTGACACAAAGGCTCATAATTTGCAGCTGTAGACAGTTTTCATGTAGTAGGAAGACACCCAGATAGTGATAGTGAGGCTGAAGAAGTCCAACAACCATTATTTGTGATCGAAAGTGCAAAATTCTTCTGCGAGAAACGAGATTGCAGCAGTATGCCAAGTTCAGCAGAGATTGACCACAAAAGAGGTAGTTGCAGCGAATTGCATTGTTCGACAACTTCACGGAAAATGGCACAACATTGCTAGGCAGCAGTTTCAGCAATCCAAGCTTGTTGAGTACACCAAGTCCATATGACATGGCTCGAGGATGAGCCACAAGACTGTGTTGGGGGCCTTTTGGAAAGGGGTTGGGGTAGGTTGCGGAACATTGCGGATGCTGTGCAAGCCCAGAAGACATCGCGCAAGATGAAGATAGCGTGATAGGTGAAAGATAAACTACTTTTGATTACTTTGTGTCACTTTTTGTACTTGTTGACCATTTTTTGTGGATATTTGTCATTAGTCAATTAAATCAGTTAGGAGCTAGATAGAAGTGGCCCATGAATGTAAAGGAGAGAGCCTATATATAGATGTAGGCATAGGGAGAGAGATATAGATACAGAGAGAGAGAAAGAGAGAACAAGTGGTTATCTGTCTGAGATGAATTTTTATTTATTTTGATCTATGGTTGCACCAAAGTAATATGATGAGACGGATGTTGATTTGAATCGTTGTTATCTTTTTTTGTCTTTTTCTATCCTTTTGTTCCTACAAACCTGACGATGAATGATAAGTGAATCTGTAATATGTATCTATGATGCTATGCTTTACCGTTTATGAATGCTATCAGATTTTTTTGATCTAGATATGCTACAATTATGAATTAATGATGCACAATAATGAATGGTTCTATTGATCTAATCTGGTTATTAAGGTGATAAACCATCGATTCCCTGACCCTTTTCTCTACTATGGAAACTTGGTTTGGTCATCCCTCCCTCAAACATCTAAGGTGAGACCTCATCCGCTATGCGAGTGTTGATGGACAAGGTAAAACCTATTTGGACCGATCCTCAGAGACATTGCGGGGAGTCGAGTGTTAACAGAGTGGGACCCTTGTCGACTAGGTTTTGTTGGTTAAGGGTTGAGCCAACACCCTCCAATGGATGGCATGAGGTTGATCCATGTGTCTAGAAGCCACACTCACTGCATAAGAAATATTTGGTTTAGTATGATTCAAATAAATAATACAACCAACTATTTTCCTATATAGGGTTCTTTTTACCAGTGGAGTTTATTGTGCTTCCTTAAGTTTAACTCCTGAAAGGAAATGAGTCTTGATTGGCTTGCAATCCTTCATGCTGAAATTTATTATTAGTTTAGAACCATAATTGTACTAATTCCCCTTGATTCCAATATCTTATTGAGAAATTTCAAGCCCCAAAAATTGGCTTAACAATCCCAAATGAGTCATAGAGAAGGAATGGTTCATTGCACTCTTCAAAGAGGAAATTTATTTCTTGGAACTTCATGTGATTAGAATTTCATCCATAGATAATAAAATAATGGTTAAATAACCATGAATAAGCTTCAAATACATATTTGGATCAGACTTGCATCTACAATAGTTCAGTAATATTAAAAATCCATCAATCTTGACATATTAAGCTATGGGAGATTGATTTATCCCATACAATGATTTCTTCAACCTGCACACAAGAGATGGATTAGTAACAAAACATTATTTATGCTGAATATATATTTATTCTTTCATATATCCATGTATAAAATAACTCTTCACATCCATGTGATGTACCTCCCACTTCTTGGAAGTTGCAATGGCCAAAACTAGTCTTATGGAGCCCATCTTTTCCATTGGTGAAAAGGTCTCATTGTAGTAAAATTCCTTTCACTTGGGAGAATAAATTGGCCACTAAACTTGCCTTATACTTCAGAGGATATCCATCAGCATCAAATTTAGTTTTGAATACCCACTTACATTTGACTAGCTTTCTCCCTGGGGGGGAGATTGACTAGTTCCCATGTATTATTCTTCTGGAGCGAGTGGTATTCCTCCTTCATGGATTTTTTTGATATTGGATATTATGATACTTCTTCATATGTCTGTGGTTTATATTCAATCATTTGATAACACTTCTCAGCAAAGAAAGAGTCATTGACAGAAAGGGCACTCTTGAATTGAGATATAGTCCTCTTGGAATCACTAGGATTCCTAGCTAGTACCCCAACTACTTGAATGGTCTTTGATGCCCACTTTGGAGTTGTGGGAATGTTAGGATATGAAATTAAATCATGATTATCATACATATCAGAATCATAAATTTCATTATTCTCTTCACTTAAATTCAAAGCTGGTGGTTGTGAAGAAGAATCCAATTTCTGTTGCTGGCATACGCTCTTCTTCAAACTAAACACTCATTTGAATGAAGGATTTTTTAGTGTTCTTGTAGATCATATTATACCATTTGGAATCTCTAGAATACCCAAAAAATAGGCACTCTTGACTTTGGGGTTCCAAATCCCTCCTTTTTTCTAATGGAATTCTAACCCATGCCCTTGAGCAAAAAATGCTTAATTGAGACACATCAGGCTTGTGTCCACTCCAAGCTTTGAAAGGAATGATTCCATCAAATTTCTTGTGAGACACCTTATTCTAGATGTAGGATGCACAATTAATAGCTTAAACCAAAAAATTTGGTGGCAAACTATTAGAATCCATCATATAAGTAGCCATCTCCTTGAGGGCTCTATTATTTCTCTCAGCAACACCATTATGCTAAGGGAATAGAGTGATGCATCTGGATACTTGCATCTTCACAATATTTAAAAAGCTCAGAATTTACATATTCACCACCATTATCAGATCCAAGGATCTTGAGTTTCCTCCTGGACTAGTTCTCAACCAAGGCTTTAAAAGCCTTGAAGAGGTCAAAAAATTTGGACTTGAGTTTAAGGAAGTAAACCCAACAGTATCTGGCAAAGTCATCTATGAAGGTTAGGAAATAATTGGCTTGAATCATGGACATGTGAGGGAAAGGACCTTCAATTCCATTGTGGATGAGATCAAGAGGTGCATAGGTTCTCTCATGACTGACTCTCTCATACTTATGCTCTGGGTGTTTTCCTGGAATGCAACCCCGATAGACTCCTTCGAAAAACTTTATCTTTGGTAGCCCTGAAACCATGTATTTTATCACAGAAATTTGAAAGATATTTATAAATTAGATGGTCAAACCTCTCATGCCAAATATTTCTAGATTGATTAGCATGACTGAGGAGAGAAGAGGGATTAGAGAAAGGAATGAAGTGTGAGAAATTGTACACTTTATAACAATGATCCACAAAACCTTTAGCAATGACTATACCATTCACAATATCAGATATTTCAACATCATTGGAGAGAAAACAAACTTCTTAGGAGACCCAGTGTGGGTCATCTGGTAGAATGACAAGAGACTAACAACAAGACATTGGCATGAGTGAGGAGAGAAGAGGGGTTAGAGAGAGGCATGAAGTGTGAGAAATTGTACACTTTATAACAATGATCCACAAAACCTTTACCAATGACTCTACCATTCGTAATATCAGTTATTTCAACATCATTGGAGAGAAAACAAACTTCTTAGGAGACCCAGTGTGGGTCATCTGGTAGAATGACAAGAGATTAACAACAAGACATCAGACATACATGACATTATTAAAGGAACCATGGTGAAAATATATGCTACGCTTACCCTTACTTTCAGTTTCTGCATTGTCTCCCAACAAAATAATTGGTCCATTCAAATCATCAAGAGAGGAGAATTCCTCTATTGTTCAAGCCATGTTCCTAGAAGATCTAGAATCAATGATAAAGGAATGAGATCTTACAGTGATTGCAACCAGGGAATGAACTCTCTCCTTGTCTTCGAAACTGGGTCCTCCTTCCTTCTTCTTTGCACCTTTTATAAGGGATATGTTGTGCTTTTCTAGGATTTGAGATATCATATTGATCTTCTTCTTCATGCAAGATCTCTCAGGATGAAAGCACTTACCACAATATGCACACTTTCTCATTTCACCTTTACCTTTCTTCTTCTTGGAGTTTGAGGACTCCTCATGAGGCTTGGACTTCTCTCCTTTTTTTATCTAGAGGATTCTTATCCTTCTTATTTCCTTGTGAATATACCTTGGAATATCCAGCAACCAAAGCTTGATGTTTGGAAGGTTTGATGGAGCCCATCATCACCAATATGTCTTGCTCCTGAGTCAAGGATTCCATGAAATATTCCAGTAAAGGCATATTCCAGGCTCGAGTTGTCAACTTGGTGGCATGGAAGGTCAAAACAAATATTGAGTAGTCAAGGCCAAGCTTCGAAATGATGGCCAAGACTAGTTGTTCATCTTCTTTATCTATACTACACCATTTCAACTGCAAAACCAATTATTTGAATTTACAGAAGTATATTTGCAAGGATTCAAAGCTTCTTAGACTCAGTGAAATCAACTAATTCTCCAGTTTATGACCCTTCATTTTATCTGTCTTCCCAAATAAAGTTTGAATATTCTCCCATACTTCATCTGTGGATGACAATCCATCAACATGGAAAAGAAGGTCTATGGAAATGATGAGACATAAGAGGCCATACGACTCATATCTCATATTATGCCATTTGATCTTCTCTTTTTCTACATTAGGATAACATTTAGTTTCCATGGTCACCTTGTAGAGGACTTTACTCCTCATCATAGTCTCCATCTGTTCCTTCCATTCAAATTAGTTGAATGGAGTTGAGATGATTAGGTGAGATTGATCCATTCTTCAACGATCAGGCCCTTGAACAAACCGAATGCGCTCCAAGAAAGTGATGTCGATGTTGCAAAATAAATCAGAAGAGGAGAAAAATATAGCTACCAAGGATCTGATACCATGTGGAAATTAATACCAAGATTAGATCAATTGAACTCACAAAATTGCTTAAAAAATATGCCAGAAACACTCAAGAAAAAAGACTAAAAATGTTTAATAAAAAAAATGTCGTTATATTATTTTACACCATCCATAATTATATAAAATTCAATTGTTCAATCATGTATATAATCCAAGAATTCGAAAGCATAAATATTCCATTCGAATCAGTACAAAAACAGGCTTACTAAACTAGTCAAAATCCCCCATAGGTACATAAAACACTTTTCTAATCTGTCAAGAGACACACAAATTGGCTGAATGAGTTGTTATATGGTAACCTTAAATTATGACTTCATAAATTTTGAATCATTAAATCTAAATTTTAATCATATATATCAAATGGAAATTATCAATATGAACGGATTTCAGACCATCTCAGTGTATGCATTTTCAACACAATTTATACGATAACAACAATTTCTTTTCATTGAATAATGATATCAGGCTTAAATTTATACATGGAACAAGCTTAAAATGAAATTGCGTAAGCTTAAAATTTTACATGGAATTCATGAACATGTAACCCAAACAAGAGATGCCAACCATTACATTGTGGTCAAAACATTGTTCTTTATTGAAAAAGCCATAGCATGAGTGGCACCAAAATAGTTACAACGAAAAAATATACACATATCGGATAACATTTGGATACATATAAGATGATAATTGGTGTAGACAGATATGGCAATGGATCTATACATTTTGTTTTTTTTTATCTCTTCAATAAGGGCAATGTAGTAAGCATCATTGTTCGTTATTGTTCCACGTATCTCTCTTTTTCTGTCAATAACCTCATTCAAAACATTGTTGCATAGGACATATTCAATTGTTTCCTATCTGGGGTTGGGATAACATGTCGCTTTAATGCACAATGTCCATTCTTGCACCACCTTGTTGTTTTGGACGAGCTGCAAAAGAAAGAACAAAAATAAAACAATTTATCATGAGATGTCAATGGGACAATAAATTGACATAAATTGATGTAACTTATTTTAGAAAATGTATGGTGGTTGCTTGGAAATTTTTTTTGCAATTAAACCAGATCAGTGTATGGTGGTTTCTTGACTAGTGAGGAGATCAAGGATTTTGCATGTGCCAAATACAAAGATGATTTCCTAATCTTTGCTAAGGTACTTTATGGCTACAAATTCAAAACAATTTGATAGCCTTCCAAAGCAAGTTTTGATATCTATATGGTTCATGGTCTCTTTTCCTTGTAAGGTTTAAAGTTTTAAACATTAAAAGTAAAATCATAAGAGTGTGGAAGGAATGCAGTAGGTGCATTTGTGAAATAATGCAAATGTAGTAGTACAACAATATTTACCATGAGAAAACCAATAATGTACAACAACAAAATCAAAATATTGGTCATAGATGATCACTTATTGAAACATGGACTATATTTACTTAGTTAAGTGCAATAGTATGTGTAGAAAGAGCAAGTCAATAAGTCGACTTGAAGGATAGCCGACTTAGTCGATTAGCCGACTAAGTCGATGAGCCGACTTAGTTGATCAGCCGACTAAGTCGGTCGGCCGACTAAACTAGAGATTAGGTCGGCCACCTAAGGTCGCATCAGTTCACTGAACTGACATGTAGTTATTTCGTAGTAGTTTTGTAATCATATATATTAGGCTATTGAGCCAGATGAGAACTCAGTTCAGTTCTCTGTGTTGTATGTACCGATTCATGTAATATAATCTGTTAATTCACCTGTTTTGTTCTTATCTCTTGTCTATGTTTTATATGTATATTTTAGTGTGTATTATTGGTAACCTTATGTGATCTGTGAGATTACAACATTGGTTCCGTTGTCGGTAGTACATGTCTGGAATGTATGCAAACAAATGATACTAGAGAAGGAGATTAAGGACTGGTGGGAACGTAAAGTTGCAAATTATTTGCAGAATTATGCACGAAGGAACAGATTAACAATCACACAAGCAAAAGAAAGATTCTTCACCAAAACACATGAAAAGTTTGTAGAATCAGTGCCCCAACTTCTAAAGAAACTCCTGGATGAGAAAGCTGGAAGGGACTAAAGAACAATAGTTGCTGGAAAAAATGATCCGAGGAGGTAGAACCAACTTGTTGGAGTGGTTTGAGAAAATCACCAACGACCTTTGTGAAGATCAATCAGTCAAAGACAGAACTTTGATGGAAATAGTCAAGGATAAATTTTACACAGATCTGGTGACTTTAGTATATGGAGTCGACTAGATGATGAAACATACACTGGATGACACCTCATTATACGTCGACCAAAAGAAGGGAATTGGGTGACCTTTCAAGTGGAACCCGCCCACTGAAGTATCCACTTACTCTTACCGACACATGAAGGAGCACCCCCCTGCTAAATAAAGCTTTGGAAGACACATAACATTTTGAACTGCGAACAAATAGTTACAATGGACCATCAATAGTAGAATTCAACATCAATCGACTGCCAGTCGACGAAGTATCAACAACCGATGGGAACAGAAGTTCCATCGACCATAGTCCCGCAGAGACGAATAAACCAATAACCCCACCACCCTCACCTCCACCCCCACCTCTAGCACCGCCACCTCCTGAGAGGAGTGACAGTGATTCAGACATGGGTCATGAATCAGCTGACATTCCTCTATATGAGTGGGATGAGGACCCCAGACGACACTGGTTTGTCTGCAAGTCGACTTAGGAGGCCAACCAAGTTACAGACGGAGATAGACAAATGGTAGATTTTGCCGGTGCCTTGCAGAAAAGGGAATTGACATGGTATATGACCTTTTCAGAAAGACAACCTAGAGCAACCAAAGCCAATATCAAGGCACAATTTCTATCATTTTTCAAAACTCCAGATGCCGAACACCTAGCAGCGAAAAAACTAAAAACTACATCACAAAAGGCAGGGAAAACTGTCCGCGACTATGATAAGCACTGGAAAGACCTTCTGAGCCAGCTGGACTATGTTATAGATGAATAGTTACTAATCTAGTGGTTTCTTGCAGGGTTATCTCAGAAAGTGTGCCAACACATCAGTCTGGAAATGTTCAAATCTTACAAAGATGCACTAACAAAAGCTCTTCAAGTGGAGATGGACGAGGACATTCCCGCTTACCCCATAGATTGGAAGAACAGCTTGAGAGTATACATAAGTCTTTAAAGGAGTTAAACCTCAAGAATCAAGAGATCTGGTGCACCAAATGATCAATGGCCGGCCACTCGAAAGACAACTGTCGACAGGAATACAGCCGAAGGGACGTTTGATTCGTGCAAACGAAATCTTTTTGCGACATCTGCCAAGAGCAGTGGGACCACTTGAAAAAATACTTCCCATTCAACATGAAGAATGACAAGGCATCATGGTGTGCAATCTGTGAAACCAAAAATCACAATACGGCCGACTGCCATTTGAACCTGAAGAACCGAAAAAATTATCATGCAGTCTACCAAACCAATGCAATTGTGCAAACTAACAAGCAAAACAATTTAGCAAATGATCCGAACGGTCAGAGATATGATGGTCAACGATATGAGCGCCGGTATGACAATCGATGTGCAAACTACAGAGGAAGAGGTCGATTCCCTGGGAATCACGACAACCGACCGCGTTGACCCATCCAGTCCTTTACATGTTATAAAGAGGGACATCGGTATGCAGACTGTCCATATAAAAACAGAACTGACCTCAAATTTTATACTCACTATGGAGTAGGGGATCAATCACTAGAGGATTTCCCTACCATGTTGGAAAAAATAAATACAAATAAAAATGTTAATTTCTTGTCCTTTCTGCAAAAAAATGATGTAATAAACACAAAAAATTTGCATATTGTAACTCGACAACGAACAAAAACAGGAGCTGATAACCCAAGAATCAGTAAAATAAAAGAGAAACATGTCTATCCTGATCCATTGAAAGAAGAAAAAACATACAAAGAAGCAACCAATGTATTCAAAGAAATTGCACGACAAGAACACGTTCACGACACTCGACATCACACAATAAACGAATTAATCCATATCGTACAAAAAGATAACTCACTATCTCAGTTCATAGATTTGTTGTATGAAATAAAATGTACCAACTCTGAAAAACAAACAAAGAACATCTGCAACTTAAATAAAAAAGACAAAGGTGATGCCGACCCACTTGTCAACCTGGAAATTGAAGGATACCACGTTCGACAAGTAGTGCTTGACTTTGGATCACAAGTAAACATCATGACTCGTGACACTTGGGAACAAATGGGAAGACCTCGACTCTATGAGTCAGGCATATACCTAAGACTAGCCGACCAGGGCCTAATTGAACCTATTGGAGTCTGTAAAAATGTCGACATGACTATAAAAGGAATCTTGACCAAGGTAGACTTCGAAATCATTGACCCGAAGGAAGGATCCAGTTCCTTCCCAACGTTAGTCGGTCGACCTTGGGGTAGAAAGATGAAAGAATCGATATCCCTGGACAAGGAGCAAATCAAATTAAAAGGAAATGGACAAGAGGTCATTGTACCCATTCATCCGTTCAAGGGGAACCTTGGACTGAACCTATCGATGAAGAAGTCGATGTCTGACAACTCTACTATATTCAAAACAATGCAGATTACACAAAACCAAATATCCATGGAGAACTTCATTTAGGCAACCAAGAATCAGTTGGTTATAATTCAGATGCTGAATTATATGATTGGGAGATCAAGAACTATGAAACACAAGCAAGAGGGTGTTGGACTATACAAAAAATGCAGAAAAATCCCACCCAACAGTGCTTCATAGTGTCCATTGTCCCAAAAATCTTTGAGAAGAAGATTAGGGAATACCCGACCTTACAACCTACCAATGTAAATACGACACAACTACCAAGATACAAGGAAAGGGAATCACCAGTCATGAATGTCGAACAAGTTTCCAAAAATATTGGTGAACATGGTCGATTTCGAAGCGTAGTAGAAACTTTTACAGGACAAGCTGCTAGATGGTTAGATACCCATCAGACAAGACTGCAGACTTGGACAACAACTTCGACTTACTTTGTCGAAATGTTTGGAGGAAATAAGTTAACCCAACAAGCTTAGATACCTGTATTCACTCAAGGACAGATCCCAAAAGACCATATTAAAACCCATGAAAAAGAATGGAGAAGACTTGCATACAAGTATGAACGAGCATGGCCACACTTGTTCCCATTAACCCTCGTTGACTTACCAAACAAATGGTATAAGATGGAAGAAGATAGAGGTGAAACCTTCTTATGGCATGAACTCAGGGAAAATTTCATTAAAGATTTCAACTTTATAACACAAAATGAAAACTTGGTCAAAACAGTAAAATAGATTAAAGAATTTATATGGCCGACTGAAAACAAACCCTTAAAAGATAGCCGACAGACAATGAAATGTAACAATATACAAACAAGGACAAAACCATAGTAGACAAGACTACAGTTAGAAAATGAAAACACAAAAGGAAAAAGCTTTATATGGAAATTCAACCATGTCAAAACGACCAAACCTATTTGTACAATCCTGAAAGTAGAAACAACCGATAAACAAGATACTGACAGAATGACTGCAACTGACTTCCCTGCCACATTCTCACAGTTCAAATAAGGAAGTCGACCGATCAATGAATCCAAAGCACCAGAATGGATAGATGCTAAAGTCAAAACTAAAGAATTCAACATCTCAAATGATGATCGACCAAAAATCGCAAAGATTGGTGACTACTGGAGCGAAGAACAGACCACAGAGATAGTGAACTTATTGAAAGAGTTCCAAGATGTATTTTCTTGATATTATAAAGACCTCAAAGGCTTAGTCCACGAAATGGGAGAAATGAAAATTGATACTAAATCTGATGTTCGACCTGTGAAGAAAAGGCCTTATAAACTAGCTCACAAATACAACGAGATAGTCAAAAAGGAAATTGATAACATGCTAGCAGCAGGCATCATCTATCCTATCGACCAATCAGAATGGGCAAGTCCAATGGTTGTACAACCTAAGAAACATGATCCAACCAGACTAAGAATTTTTGTCGACTTCAGGGAACTAAACAAAGTAACACTGATAGACCCATTTCCAACCCCTTATGTAGATGAAATATTAAATGAGGTCATAGGACATGAACGCTACTCATTTACAGATGGATTCTCAGGTTATAACCAAGTGCCAATAGCTAAAGAAGACCAGAAGAATACAACCTTTGTGTGTGAATTTGGTTCATTTGCTTACAAGGTTATGCCTTTTGGATTAAAAAATGCACCTGCGGTATTCTCTCGAATTGTTGTTAAAGCATTTCAAGAATATATCTATAAGACCATGGCAGTATACTTTGATGATTGGAAAATATACTCCATGTTAAAGGATCATTGCAAATGGCTCAGACTTATGTTGGAAAGATGTTGACATATTCAACTCTCCCTAAACATCAAGAAATGCATATTTGTGACCCCCCTAGGGATTTCATTAGGGCACATTGTCTGTAAGGAAGGTATTAAAGTTGACTTTGCAAAGATCAAAATTATTCTCGACCTAAAACCACCAGTAAACCCAAAACAAGTCAGGGTGTTACTTGGCCACACAGGCTAGTACAGAAAATTCATAAGATATTATTCAGATATGACCTATCAACTTGAAGAACTATTAAGGGAAGATCAAGAGTTCAAATGGACAAAGGAGTGCCACATATCCTTTGAAAAATTAAAAAGAAAACTCATCGAAGCACCAATCCTAAAGTTTCCAAATTGGTCAATCAAAATCCATGTTCACATTGATGCATCATGCCTAGCAATAGGAGCAATCTTAACTCAACCAAGAGATGATGGAATGGATTATCCTATAGTTTATAGTAGCAGAAAATTAAATAAGGCTGAAAGAAACTATTCGACAATAGAAAGGGAAGCCCTAGGAATGGTCTTTGCACTACAAAAATATCGACATTATCTCTTAGCTAACCCATTTATATTCTATACAAACCATCAAGCCCTGAAGTACCTCGTCAATAAACCACTACATCATGGAAGGATCTGTTGATGGCTACTTCTCTTCCAAGAATTTGAGTTCGAACTCGTTGTCTGACCAGGCAAGTTAAATGTTGGGCCTAACCATTTATCCCGAATCAACACAGGAGAAGAACCGACATGAGTCGACGATGACTTACTTGATGCACATTTATTTCAGATAGAAGCAGTCCCAGTAGAACTAGAAGAAATAGCTTAGTTCTTGGAAGATGGACATGCACCAAAAGGAATGAGTACAAAGAAAAAGTAGATCTTAGCTATGAAGGCTGCACTCTACAGTCTTATAAATCAATTTATATACAAAATGGGATTAGATGACATCCTCAGAAGGTGTGTACTAGAACAGGAACGAGACAACATTATGCATGAAGCACACTATGGACCTGCAGGAGGACATTTTCAAGCAAACACAACTGCAAAGAAAATCCAACAGTTAGGGTTATGGTGGCCGACACTCCACAGAGATTGCAAAAATTTTGTCAGTCGATGTGACAGATGTCAATGAATAGGTCGACCCCTGCCTAGCATAGAAATTCCTTTGATATCAGTAAACTCAAGTTTGACATTTGAAATCTAGGCCATAGACTTCATAGGACCATTTCCTATATTAGAAAAAAGGGCATGTGCAAGGTATATCATAACTGTAGTCGAATATGTAACTAAATGGGCAGAAGCTGAACCAGTCAACACATGTTATAGTGAGATAGATGCTAAGTTTATCAATGAGAATATCATCACTAGATTTGGATGTCCACTAACTCTGATTAGCAACCAGCGAACACACTTCATCAACAGAACTATCAAAACCCTAATCGACCATCGTCGGAGCACAGCATACCATCCTCAGTGGAATGGAGCAATTGAAGCATTTAATAAAACATTAACAAGAGGACTAACCAAAATATGTAATGCTGATAAGGATGAATGGGATGAGAAAATACCTACAGTATTATGGGCATACAATACAACATATAAACGATTGAGCGACCAAACTCCTTTTTGACTAGTCTATGGACAAGAAGAAGTAGTTCCACTACACTTCTGACAACAGACACCTATCATCATAGAAATATTAAATGTCGATGTTGAACAAGGAAGAAAGGAATAACTGTTGCAACTAAGAAAAATTGAAGAGAACCAACTAATGGGAATACAACATCAAGAAATCCAGAAACAACAACAGAAAGCATGGCATGACTGAAACATCAAAAAAAAAAACTTGTCGGTCGGAGACCTTGCTTTACTATACAATAGTCGGGTAAAAGGCAAACCTAAAAAGCTCCACATAGAATGGATGGGACCTTACATTGTCAAAGAGATACATACCAATGGATCAGTCCAACTAAGGACATTACAGGGCATAGTATTTCAGAAGCTCGTTAATGGAGCCCAACTAAAATGATAAAAAAAAAAATCATATAACGACCATAACTATCAACCAAAAGCCATAAAAACTTAAAAATTCAAAAGCCAAAAAAATACCGTACATACAAAAATCTATGACAGGAAATTACCATTTTGACAACCGACATCATGCCCATCGACATAACACCATCGACCATTTTCATCGACCGACCACTTCCATCGACCATTCTCATAACCGACATCGATCGACGACCTCGACAGTCCCATCACGCATTCATGACATCGAGCTCCGAAAGAAATTCTCCATTAATGCACACTCAAGTATTCCAATTGGAACATCATGTTCGCCATTAATACACCCATCGATGCACACATCCATAGCATCGCCTATAAATACTGGATTGTCGAAGGATCATTCACCGCAAACCATACAGAGAGAGCATCAGAGCATCCAATCGACTAAAAGCTGAGAACCCCTTAGTGAAATCAACCACCAAACTGACGCAATGGCCCCCAAACAAACTAGAGCCTAGACCAAAGCCAAGGAACTATAGGCTGTAGATACACCTTTAGTCCACAGGTTGAAAAACTTTAAGAATGCCAAGGTACAGGAAGGCTCATGGCAAAAGCTATGGGTCGAGATTCAAGAATGGGCCTATGTCAACAAAAGGGCCACTCAAGCCGTAGAGAAAATCAAACACAGAACTATCTTCAGCTATGTCAATGCACCACTCATGGCCATCTTTGGTGGCACGAAGGAAACTCTTGTAAAATTCATCATCAGCTGGTACCACAATGACCAATTCTACTTCGACCAACTGGTCGACATATCTAGAGAATTCATCTCCAAGCTGATCGGTCTCTCCAATAAAGGAAACCCAGTACCAGTCGGTATCAAAGAAGGACTGGTCAAAGAGCTCACTGGGTCATCTTCGGGTAAAAAATCCAAGGGGTTGATGATTAGCCAAATCACAACCCGAACACCATAGATTGTGGACAAAATAATTGTAGTAACACTCACTTTGTCAGGTCGAGGTAGCGACCATAAATTGGACATGCTAGAAGCTGTCGACACCATCATGACAGACAGAAGGGCATACAGATGGGCTGAATATGTCACTGACATAGTCAATACCATCTGCAAAAGATGCCAAGAAATGGGGGGAATCATCAAGTTCCCCTCCCTCATCTTATGGATCGTCATGTACCACATATGCCCAGAGGGGAGTCTAGTCTTTCAGGAACCGTTGAGGTTCCACATGTGGATATTTAAACCATTCTCCCAGAGAGGAACCTTGCATGAGCTTGAGCATGGGAAAATACTGTTGGAGAACTAGCTTCAATAGCTCAAAGTCCACATGACTAGATGGAGGGTGCCTCAAAACATCCGAAGAAGCCTACCAACCAACTCCCACATCCAGCTCGAACTTGACCATACCTCGGTGTGGTACATGCAGGGCGATGAATCAAACGCTAAAGCCATCGACTACTACCCATCAGTCAACCAGATCTTTCAGGAGCTTCCTCTATAGGCCAAAACCAAAATACCAGTACCAGCAACAACAAAGAAAATCGACTTCTTGATCGAGTAGCCTCTCAAAGACCAAGAAAAAGAGGAATACTATGAGCTCAACCTCTATATCAGCACCTTTGTATCAGAGAAGACACCGATCGAACACACTAGTCAAATTCAAATAACCATCAAACCTCCGACCACAAAGAGAGTAGAACCCTAGACTGCAGAGCTACATCCAGAGTAGCAGGTAATTCCTCTAGCCACAGAAAGTCTCGTCCTGACCCAGGAGCCAAGGGAAGAGACAAAGCCTGAAAACCCAGAGTATGTTGTCACAAAAGGTATCATTAGAAAATTATCAAAAGAGATAGCAGTGGCAAGGAAGAAGCTCAAGACACAACAACAACAACAAGGAAAAGGTAAGAACAAGCTTATCCTTGCAGACTCATCAGAAGATGAGGAGGAACTAGCAGCCACGGCCCTCGACATAATAGAGGATGCCACAACAAATAAAATACCGGTCGAAGCCTAGTTCCAAAGATTCATCGATCCAGGAGCCCTCGCGGGTCGACCAGAGAAAGATAAGACCACCCATACAACGATGCCTGAAAACGTTGTTGATCTGGTATCTATGCCTCCACCTCCATCACCGACAAAAATAATCGAGGAGCAAGTACCGGAAAAGCATTCAGCAAGGCCAATGGACTTGTGCAAAAGTGCGATGTTGGAAGCAGTCAAGGAAAAATTTGACAAAGATAGAGATTTGCATGCATTTATTGAGAAAATTCCTGAGCTATTTACGTCGGCCTAGAATATATCTATAAAAGCACCTCTCTTTACGATCAATGGATACAAACCAGGACACAAAGCCCATTCCAGAACCTTTGCAACCATCACATCAACTTTCGAGAGAAATCCCGACAAGGAAGCAGAAGTGATTGCACATAAGACCTCGACTATCACACCGAATGTACCTCAAGCTGACCAACCAGCCACTGCCCTAAGTGGAGGCGAAGAAAATGAGGAGGACATAGCCCAAGAAATTAACCGAATGTTCTCTGACTTAGACTCACCTCCTCGACCCGACAATCCACCACTCAACCACACTTCCCCCAAACCAATCACCCCCGACCGTTCTCCAAATCCATCACCACCACCACTACTCGACTCAGAGAAAGGCCCACCACAACCAGTTGCATCCAAAAAACTAGAAGTGGTAGTCATCCCACCGCCTCAACCACAGAAACCATCAAACTTCATAGCCCACCACAATAACTATTGAGACCAGCCAGGAAGAATTTTGTACCTCCCTGTTTCTTTCGGGACGAAGAAACGTTTTGTTTGTGGGGGATATGTAGAAGGAGAAAGTCTATAAGTCGACTTGAAGGATAGCTGACTTAGTCTATTGGCCGACTAAGTTGATGAGTCAACTTATTCGATCAGCCGACTAAGTCGGTCGGCCGACTAAACTAGAGATTAGGTTGGCCACCTAAGGTCATGTCGGTTCACCAAACCGATAGGTAGTTATTTTGTAACTTTTTTGTAATCATATATATTAGGTTGTTGAGCCAAATGAGAACTCAGTTCAGTTCTCTGTGTTGTATGGACTCATTCATGTAATATAATCTGTTAATTCACTTGTTTTGTTCTTATCTCTTATCTCTATTTTATATGTATATTTTAGTGTGTATTATTGGTAGCCTTATGTGATCTATGAGATTACAACAGTATGTATCAGTCATTAGCAATATGCATGTGATTGGACCTTGATTTTTGTTTTCCTTAGGATTTGTGATATCCTCATGTCAAATCTAAAATTATTGGTGATTTGTATGCTTGTGATATTGTAATCAAGGGTCACATCATCCTATAGTTGCATCGAGGTTGTTGCACATTGTCACATCAAAAATAAAAATAAACTTATAGGCATATACTATATCTCTATCTACAAAAGCACTCTCCCAAATTCCCTTCGGGATTATAAAGCTAGAGTGGTATTCTTATCGGGTTGAAAGTAGGCTTGCAGATGGTATTCTTGTAGGGATGGAAGTAGTCTTGCAGAGTACAATGAATATCTCTCATTATGCTATACACAACTCCTTACCATTCAATGCACAATTTATCACTCAAAGTTGTCCTTTGAAAAACATGCAAGGGAGCTGGATTGACCACTTAATAAATGTACTTGGTCACCAATATAAATCATGAATTAGTATTCCATAAATATATCAAATAAGGTATATCATATAAAATAATGAAATTATACGTATGATTATTTAGGGTCTATTGAATTAATGTCCTATTTAAGTCTGAAATGGAACTCCCTCCCTAAAAAACCGTTAAACCTGAACTACATTGTGACAAACAAATTATGGGTATGAATATGTATTCTCCTTAATAACTGTACAAATCAAATATATTCATATTAGAAGCTTCATAAATATCAATATGGATAATCAATTGAATATAGATGAAGGTATAAACTAGTCTATATGTTTTAGCACATCATTGCATGATGCAGATAGCTAAAAGAAAATTGTATTTGGTCACAAAATCTATTTCCTTTTAATTATTGTTGTGTTGATTTATATGTTCTCATACAATAATCTGCATTTGAATTTGGTGACAAAAAAGTTGATCCTTGTGTATTTTGTTCAATCTCTTTATCTAAAAAGTACATAGGTATTATTCTGGTTGTCATTAGTTTGATTCCACCCTCAATGGCATTGACCATGTTTCACAAAAATAAATGTTGTCTAATGGGAAAGTGGTCTCTAAGGAGCTAGATACATGTCTCTAGTTCATCACTTTATGGAATTATGTTTATGGAATGGTTCTTTGGGGTAACTTTAATATTCTTATGTTGCAATATATCTTGCATGTTGATGTAATTGTAACTTCGGAATGTATTCACTTGTATTTCTTATGTATTGTACCCCGATATTTATTTTGGGGAGTGTTTGTAATGTAATTGAGTCATGTCATGCCTTGATGTTCCAATCGAGAGTTTTTATAATATAAACAAGTCATGTCAATTCAATGTGGGTAACCCTCCTATTGTTTAAGGGTTAAAGTCCCCGCAGTTTCGGGACCCTAGGGTTGCTAGACTCACCTAGTGAAGTCGTCCCTAGTGGTTTATTGTCAAGTCGTGAATTAGTATAAATAGAGAGTGAGCCTCTCTATTTATCACACACTCACTCACACTCAGTTGTAGAGCATAGTTGAGGGAGAAGAAGTTGTTGGGGCTAGAAATAAAGAGGCTATTGTTGTCAAGACATCATCTTGCTGTTTTGGGTTTTACTTTTGGTGCCGATTCTTTCTTTGAGAAAGTTGTGGGGTTTTCTCCATTTATGGTTTCCCCGAGGAAAAACACAGTGTTCATTGTTTCTTGTGTTTGATTGTTGTGCTTGTTATTCTCTTAGTTAAAAGATCCTAACATAATGTTAAAAATATAACATGGTATCGGAGCTAACCTGAGAAGAAGACACTGTGCAGCTGTGGGAACTAGGGATTCCTAATTTTTGGATCTCTCTCCATATATTTTAAGAAAAATAAGGTTGGGTTGGCTCTCCTCCCTAGGGTGCATCTTTCTATCAAAACATACTTTTATTCTAATCTTTTTTCAGTTTTGGACCCGACACTGTCGCCGGAAATTAGGGCTTTCCACAGAAGTGGAATTTTTTAGTGAGCCCAGGACTGGATGGATATCCTCACCAAAATTGAAGTTTAGATATCAATATCAAAGCATTTGGTTGTATAGAACTCTAACAAAGTCAAACCCTAATATTCTCCTGAACCAACACTACTGAAATTCAGCTCCAAATCCAGATCCGACACCTTGACCTGGTAATATCTAAATCTTTTGTATTTCCATTTGAGGTTCTCAGTTAAGATGTCTCATCATACCAAGCTTGATGAAAAGATTGAGGGACCTGATAACTTCTGAGCCTGGAAGTATAGGATCCCCCTGGTCCTAGAAGAAAATGAGTTAGACTCCTACATCAATGAGGAGGTTCCAGTTCTAGAGGAAGATGAGGCTAATGCATTACATAAGAAGAATTTGGTTATGGCAAAGAGGATTATTGTTGATTCAATCAAGGATCACCTCATGCCATAGGTGTCCTCCCTAAAGGCACTTAAAGATATGTTTGATGCCCTAACCAAATTGTTTGAAGGGAAGAACATAAACCAGAAGATAACTCTAAGGAACCAGTTGAAGAATGTAAATATCCAGAATGAGGAGACCATCTAGTCATATTTCACAAGGGTATCCTAGATCAAAGAACAACTTGAAGCAATAGATGAAGAAGTGGAGAATGCAGAAATTGTGATGACAACCTTGAATGGTCTCCCTGGGTCATGGGATTCTTTCATCCAAGGAATCTGTGTTAGGAAGAAGCTAATCAAGTTCAGTAGACTATGGGAAGAATGTTCACAAGAAGAAGCTTGAATATCATCTTGAGAAGAAAAGATGGGAATTGAAGATAAGGCTCTCACAATACACTCCAAGAAAGGCATAAGGTAAAATCATCATCACCAAGGTAAGCATTCCCATCAGAAAAATAATTTTGTAAGAAGGGATCCATCCAAACTCAAATGTTATACATGTGATGAAAGAGGACACTTTGCTAGAATTTGTCCCATGAATAAGAGTGGATCCAAGAAGAAGAAGATATCCAAAAGAAGACATCATACTCACACTGTTGAGGATGATGATCCTCTTAGGAAGAAAGTAAAACAAGAAAGTGAGGGCTCTTCAAATGATGAAGAATATGTTATGATCTCCACTCTCACGGGAACTGTCACTCATGGAAGCAAATATTGGCTTATTGACAGTGGGGCTTCCAAACACATGACAGGATTCAAGGAATATTTTGAGAAACTATCCAAATATAATTCACCCCATAAGGTGAAACTAGGGGATGACTACCAATATCCCATAAAAGGTAGTGGTGAATCCTCCTACAAGCTAGACTCTGGAAAGTCTATGAAAATGAAGGATGTCTTGTTTGTACCAGGACTAAAGAAGAATATTCTCTCCATATCGGCACTAGATGCAAAAGGCATAAGGGTTGCATTTGTAGATGGCCAAGTCCTCATGTGGCCAAGAGGAAAGACTATTGATGATGTAATAGTAATTGGGGAACAAGAAGGAGGATTATACAAATTGAAGGGCCATCCAGTACAAGCTTTGGTCCATGACACAGTAGAGCCAAATCAACTTTGGCATAGAAGGCTTGCACATGTGCACTACAGAGCACTACCACTTGCAAGCAAATCTATTGAAGGTCTTGCAGAAATTCAAGTAAAACATGAAGGATTCTGCAAAGGATGTGTGAAAGGAAAGAACACAAAGAAGAAATTTCCATGTAGCGAAAGCAAAGCAAAATGAATCTTGGAAATCAATCACTCCGATGTATGTGGTCCAATGTCATCCAGTTCTTTAAGAAAGTATGTATACTATGTTTCTTTTATTAATGATTATGCTAGGAAGACATGGATATACTGTATGAAGAACAAAGATGAAGTTTTCAGCAAGTTCAAGGAATTCAAAGCCTTGATTGAGAACCACACAGAAAAGAAGATCAAGACCTTTCGATCAGATAATGGCGGAGAATTCACATCAAATGAATTCAAAGAGTTATGCAAAGATTTAGGGATTAAGAGGGAGTTATCCACTCCATATAATCCAAAACACAATGGGGTTGCAGAAAGGAAGAATAGAACTATCATGGAAGCTGCAAGAGTAATGCTTCATGATCAAGATCTTCCCATGCATCTATGGGCAGAAGCTTCCAGAACAATAGTGTATCTATAGAACCGTAATCCACACAGAGTACTTAAGAACAAGACACCTGAAGAAGTCTTTTCCAGCAAGAAGATAGAAGTTATCCATCTCAAAATATTCAGCTTTCCAGTGTACATACACATTCCGAAAGAAAAGAGGACAAAGTTATATCCTTTAGGAAAGAAGGATATATTTGTGGGATACCTTGAAATCTTGAAGGATTACAGAATATACTTCCCAGGATTCAATAAGATCGACATCAGGGAAGATGTAACATTTGACGAAGACTTAGCTTACAACAAATCCAGAACGAGACCTGTTGAAGATCCTGAATAATCAGAAGCACCCAGAATTCATTACACAACCATGAACGAAGAAAATCAAGAAGAAGATCAAGAATTTTAAGAACCTCAAGAACCTGTAGATCCACCTCAGGAGAAGAATCCTCACAAGAGGAAACCTTCTTGGGTATGAGACTCGCTATCCAAGTTGTGGAAAGATATGGGGCTCCAGAAGAGAATCACAGAGAAAGAAAGAGGACCAAGTCCTGATCTGGGTATGTAGATTTATTGTGTGACTTTATCAATAAAGAACCTTCCAACTGTGAAGAAGCGGTAGAACAGAAAGAATGGAAGGATGCTATGATCAAAGAGTATAAATCGATCATGAAGAATGATGTTTGGGATGTTGTCCCAATACCAGAAGGGAATTCGGTTGTAACTTCCAAATGGATCTACAAGATCAAGCATGCTGCAGATGCCACCATAGAGAAATATAAAGCAAGATTCGTGGCTTGTGGCTTCTCATAGAAAGATGGAATAGATTATGAAGAAACCTTTGCACCTATAGCCATATACACTTCCATCAAATTAGTACTTTCTCTGGCTGCAATGATGAAATGGAAGATACACCAAATGGATGTCAAGACTGCTTTCTTGAATGGTGTAGTGGAAGAGGAAGTGTATGTAGAGTAGCCACTCAGTTTTGAGACACATGACAGGGAATCTCATGTGTGTAGATTGAAGAAAGACCTATATGGTTGGAAACAGGAACCCAGGACATGGTACGGTATAATTGATGGCTTTCTATCCAGTTTGGGCTTTACGAAAAGTAAAGCAGTTTCCAACCTTTACTACAAGGTTGAAGATGGAAACCCAGTGATGCTCATACTATATGTAGATGATTTGTTTGTAATAGGTATGGATGGGTTGATTGCTGATACGAAGAGGAAGATTGATTCCGATTTTGAAATGAAGGACTTGGGTATGATGAACTATTTTCTAGGCATGGAGGTGTGGCAGAATGCAGATGGAATCTCCCTCGAACAAGGGAAGTATGCAATAGAGATCCTGAAGAGGTTTGGGATGATGGATTGCAATGCCATGACCACACCTATGGCATCAAACCTGAAGCTATTGAGTGATGCTTCATCATAAGCGGTTGATGCTATGATGTATCGTCAGATGATTGGGTCCTTGATGTACCTAACGAATAAGAGACCAGATATTTGCTTTGCTATGAACACCTTGAGCTAGTTCCTGATAGATCCAAGACATGTTCACTTGTTTGCTACAAAGCATATTCTGACGTACCTAATGGGTACAGTTGATTATGGGATCAAGTATGAGGTGAATCAAAAGATTAACCTAGAGGGTTATGTTGATTCAGATTGGGTAGGCAGTGCCATCGATAGGAAGAGCACTTCAGCGTGTTGCTTAAGTATGGGATCAGGTGTGATCTCTTGGTTTAGTAGGAAGCAATCCCATGTGGCACTGAATACATTTGAAGCAGAGTATGTCACAACTTGTTCAGTTAGTTGTGAGGCAGTATGGCTGAGGAATCTATTGTCTGAATTATTTGATCTCTAGTTGGATGCTACTTGTATATATTGTGACAACCAGAGCTGTGTGAATTTGTCAAAGAACCCGGTGTTCCATGACAAGTTGAAGCATATCGAGATCAAGTATCACTATATCAGGGATATGGCACAGAGGGGAGTAGTGAAGCTCCAGTATGTTGCAATAGACGAATAGATAGCTGATGTGTTGACAAAACCATTGGCTAGAGTGAAGTTTGAGTACTCCAGGGAGAAGCTTGGTGTTCTCCGGATCGAGGTTCCCTCCAAAGGGAAGTGATGAGTCTGTGAGCCATTCTGACATGGTGAAAGGATTGGTTCCTTCCATGGTCATATGTAAGGCCTAAGCCATTCTATCATGATGAGAGGATTGGTTCCTTGCATGCCAGATATGAGTGCTGATCCATTCTGATTTGACTATAGGATTGGTTCCTACATGATAAGATATAAGCACTGAATGCCATTCTTGGAATGGAGGCACCTAGTCAGTTACCAGGAAAGCTCAGTCTGGGACTGAGGGCCATTCTGATGTGACTGTAGGATTGGTCCCTACATGATCAAATGTGAGTGCAGAGCCATTCTGAGGAAATTGCAGGATTGGTTCCTACAATGATCAGATGTAAGTGCAGAGCCCTTTTGGCATGGATGATTGGTTCCTCACATGGTTGAATGCAAGTGATGAGCCTTTCTAACATTGGTTGTCATATGTAAGTGCAGAGCCCTTTCAGCATGGAGGATTGGTTCCTCACATTGTTGAATGTAAGTGCCAAGCCTTTTTGACATTGGTTGTCAGATGTGAGTGTTAATCCTTTTTGACATGGTTGTGGGATGTCTTACCACATGGTCAGATGTGAGTGCTGGGTGTGCCTTTCTGATATGATTACAGGCTTGGTTCCTACATGATCAGATATAAGTGTTGGGCGGGCCATTCTAACTTAGGGTCAGATATAAGTGCTGGAAAAGGCCTACATGGAGGTTAGGCCTACAACCAGCATGAATAAGGGCTATCTGTGTAGAACTTCCTATGATGAGAAGAATCAAAAGTTAGCACCTGTGATGATGATCCAACAGACCAGAACTAGAGATGATCCAGATCCAGTGATGATGATCCCAATCCAGATGAAGATAACTTGAAGATGAATATGACTTGAAGATGAAGATGACTTGAAGATGACGAGGACTCGATGATGATCGAGATGATACAGAGAAGAAGATTTGTGCTGATAAATTGTGTTGAGAGAATACCATCCTAGTTAATAGGGAGTGTTGATGTAATTGTAACTTTGGAATGTATTCACATGTATTTATTATGTATTGTACCCCGATGTTTATTATGGGAAGTGTTTGTAATGTAATTGAGTCATGTCATGCCCCGATGTTTAGATTGGGATTTTATATAATATAAACAAGCCATGTCAAGTCAATGTGGGTAACCCTCCTATTGTTCAAGGGTTAAAGTCCCCGCAGTTCCGGGGCCCTAGGCTTGTTAGACTCACCTAGTGAAGTCGGCCCTACTGACTCTTATTGTCAAGTCAGGAATTAGTATAAATAGAGAGTGAGCCTCTCTATTTATCACACACTCAGTTGTAGTACATAGCCGAGGGAGAAGAAGTTTCTGGGGCTAGACAGAAAAAGGCTATTGCTGTTGAGAGATCATCTTACTATTTTGGGTTTTACTTTTGGTGTTGATTCTATCTTTGAGGAAGTTGTGGGGTTTTCTCCATTTATGGTTTCCCCAAGGAAAAACACTGTGTTCATTGTCTCTTGTGTTTGATTTTTTTGCTTGTTATTCTCTCAATTTAAAGATCCTAATATAATGTTAGCTTAATGTTAAAAATATAACATTACATTTATTCTAAGAATCCCACAGTTAAATGAATTTAATATAGAAGGAGGACAACAAGGTGTGAAGTGATCATGTGTGTTTGGCATGTACATAGGGCATGGAAAAAATGTGAAAATTTTGGTTTGCAATAAAGAAAAATTAAATAATATGTTCAGGGACTTAGGATTCATCATCAAATATAGTTCTAATGATGACATGGATGATGTAATCCATTGACTTTTTACCAAATTTGTAGATGAAAATAATTTTTTAGAATACTTCCACAAGAAATAGGTTGTCTGGGATAATTTCAGAAGTGCACAAACTCTTGTTGTTGTTTTTTGTCTTTCATAAAGATGATATTCCTACACTAACTTGGTTCCTTACATTTAAGGATGTGGGTGAAAGGATGTCGATATTTCCTTCATTTCAATTAAGAGACTAACAATAACATTCAGTCATACCATTGTTACCTGAAGACCAAATTTATATGTGATCTAAGGAAGAAGTATGCTCATATGCTCATATGATGGACTTCTTGTTGTACATGCTCTTAAAAAGTGTTGAACCTTGTTATCGGTTCAAGGAAATTTTGAAAAAATAAGGATACTTGAAAAATTATAAGAAAGAGATGCAGTTTGAATCATCAGTGGAAAAAGATAGAACAATACGAGATGATGACAACTTCCCTTATGAGAGAACACCTCAAGCTTATTGGGTGAGGAGTGAAAGTATTTGCAATAAGAAATACCTTGTCAATTGGTATTGTGCATATTTTATAGTGTGTGAATTCCCATGCTCTATTCATGGGAATATTTGTAAGCAAGCCATGAAGGTCAGTTGGTTATATTTCAACTCAAGTAATTCAAAACTATTATGTCATCAATATGCAATGGCTAATACATTCAAGGAGATTCTTGACATAGGTATAGAGCCCCACAACCATAGTGTACATGTCAACACTGATCTCGTGGCCATCGATAGCATTGACATAGATGCAGAGGAACTTTATTTCACTAGAGAGGAGTTGTTTAGATACTTGCAGTTGACTCAAAATAACCCCTGTACCACATTAACCATGACGAAACAGTTTACTGATATGGTGAAAAAAATGTTTGAAGAGGCCAACAAGAAACACCTTATGGATTTTGAATTCATAGTTTGGGTGGATGCTCTTGATATGTCTTTGAAGAGGAAGAGGAGTTTCCTAAGCCCTAAAAATAAACAAAGAAAAAAAAAGAAACATAGTGGAATGGAAATCGATTTGAATGTGCATGCATTGGAAGAAGAACCATTTCAGTTTCACTACCTCAACAAACGAGGATGTCCTCCAACAAAGAAAGCACTACCTATGGTCCTAGGTTAGTTTCAAAGATAGACGAGAGTAATGGGTTTAGATTAATATATTTAGGAATCACAATTATTTACCATGTGATGTATTTATATTTCCATAGGTGCAACAATCCACAATGTTTGCGACAATCCAAATTCAAAGCGAAATGAAAAACCATCTAAACTTTCCTGCCGTGCCAGGTACATTTCAAGGGACTTTTCACATGTTTTGAAAACAATTTCTTTGAAATAACATATGTTTCATATCCATTTGTTTTGTTCATGTTTACATAGGTTCAACAATCCACTCCCCTATCATCAAATCAAATCCATAGGGAGATGAAACATGCCCAACTTCTTGACAAGTATCCAATTAGTGATCTACAAGGTTTGCAAAATGCTATGCTTTCAACACCATTTCTAACACATTGATTTTTTTGCAAGATTGGGTTACCCTTTTTTTCCATCTTTTGAACTCTAGGTCAATTACCCTTATGATTTAGGTAGCACCATTCTTTAACATGTGATGTGTTGATGTGTGCAAAGGTGAAACACTCATTTTTCATGGGGCCAATCCAAGGCCATGGGTATATGCAAGGGAATCCAACAGTTCTTACTATTTCAGGTAGGTTTGATGAAACTCTCATGTTGGTGTAATCAAAATTTGCATACCCATCTTTCTTTACATGCCAATATTGTCTATAGTGAATTTTTCATTTTTTTAATTATCGAGGGATTGTCCTCCTTCCAAACATGCCCCGTCGATTCACAATTATCCAATTCGATATCTGCAAGTTTTGGACAATGCTATGTTTTGAACGCTTTGTCAAATACCCTTTATACATTGCTTTTTTTAATGCATGGTGTGTTGATGTGTGCAGATGTGCAACTCTCTCTGTTCTTGGCAGAAATCCAAGGCCATGGGGATATGGAAGGCCATCCTCCTATTGAACATTCCTGGTTGATTGGAAAATCTCACTTTGCAAAGAGAAAGCAAATCAGTTCTACAAATGCAATTCCACTTTCTAACATAAAGTGAAATAATTTGAGTGTTGCTATCACTTGAGAATGACATCACCAATAGTAATTTTAACAACTTAATGTGCGCTAAAATGTAAGATATCTTTGTATCACTATTTTTTTCCATTAACAAGTTGGATTTTGAAAAATATTGAAGGTTTAAGGGTCTCCTTGAGGCTGGTGGAAACATCCTTGCATTCTCTCATCCCATCAAGGTTGTCCTCAATAATGACCTAAACCTTGGAACTCTCCGCCTAGTTCATGGATAGAGCATATAGAAACCCTTGATCTTATAAAAGTATTCCCAAACCTATCGCTAGTCAACTTCTCTATCCACTTTGCATTCATATTAGTTCTTACTGATTGATTTTCTCATTTCTTAATGATTATAAACATTTCAAACAAATATTATGCATTGAGTTGTATTTAGGAGGCAACGCATAGAAAACAAAACAAAAAAACAAAGAAGGTTCTGGAATATATAGCATAGAGCATCATGGAAATAAGGAAATGTTGAGCTCTATAGCCAATCATGAAAAGAATATATGTAGGGATAAAGGAGATTAAACATGTTCTTTTCCTCAAAGTCATTTTGTTCATGAACTCTAATAGATGGTCCATAGTTGAAGATATATTGGAAAAGATGAAACTACTATGGCTTCATGATATTCGTGATGGTTTCTATGTATGCTTTTGGACATGGTTCAATTGATACATTCTTCAATAACAACCCATCCTGGACTAACCCATGTTAAGAATGGTTCTTTTGTAGAAAGGACATTTATTTTTCCATCAAATACCAACGGTTACATGATTCCTCCAGCCAATGCCCTCTCTAACCTTTTCTACCTCCTTTCCCTACTCTCCCTTGCCTGGTTTTTATATAAGGGTTGCAATAGTTCACTTTTGGATCTTGGTTTCCCCTTTTGTGCCATCCTTCCCTTCTTAGGTCTGCTCCATTCATTCTTCTCTTATCCTTGGGCCTTCCCTTTGTTGCTACTCCTTTGTGACAACTTAAACCCATACCTTAGGGCTTCCCTTACGATGGTATCCATCCTCTTTTCTGCTACATCTTCCCCTTACCATACACAATGACAAAAGGTAAGGTCATTTCATGTTTTGGATGTCATTAAAAGTGGACTGTTTGTTTCATCTCCATCAATCACATAGTCTACACACAAACAAACACAGTTATGCTATTTAGCATTCCAAATTTAAGTTAATAATCACATATGTACTCAAAATTCTTGATAACATAATGCTAGTGTACTTACTCTCATGGGTAATAACTAATATATATTATTGTATGCATTCATAAAAATCAATTTTAATGCACAACAAATGGTGACTATTTCTTGTGATAAGATGATAACTACTACTTCTATAACTTGTCATTAAATTTCAGAATATTATATGTCACTTATACTATTGTACAATGTCTTATGCACATGTTAGGGGAAAGTTTTAACATACAATTTCTCTTTATACTAAGTTAGTATTGCTGCTAATAAATAAATGCGAAATTGTTTTTCTTGGCATATTGAACACTTACATAATAATGGTGATTATTATTGTTGTTTTTTTTGTCATCAAGTTCATTGTTGAGATAAGTGACTTGTTTATGTGATGCTAATACTGTTGATGTCATAAGAGACGCTAAGATCGAACACGAACGCAACTTCAAAGAAACAAATAATTCAAAAAATGTCGCTTCTTAATAAGAATATCATCTATGTACATTAATGCCCATTTCTTTTCTCTGAAGACATCTTCCATTCTTTTTTGGAATTCTGATGGTGCATTGTTAATTCCAAATGGACGGACCTTCCACTGATACTGCCCATGAGGAACAAAAAAGGCAATTTTGTACCTGTCTTTTGCTTCAATTCCAATCTGGTAAAAACCAGACTTCAGGTCAAACTTGCTAAAAATGGTGCATCCTGCTATTCTTTGCAACAGACTAGATTTATTAGGTAGAGGGTAATAGACTGGTTCAAGGGTTTAATATTCACAACCAGTCTGGGTTTTCCTCTTTTTATCTTATAGTGTTTATTGAAAACAAATGCTTGGCATGCCCAAGGGATCTTAGAAGGTTCTATAAGGCCTTTCTACAAGAGTTCTTTGATTTCATTTGCATAGAATTTTCTTTCTAAGGGAGACATAAGGGCAGGAGAGGCTTTTTGAGCTTTTTTTTTTCTATGGGGGTTAAAAGGTAAGGAAACAAAGTATTTTCCTTGGTCCAAAATCCATTAGACCCACTCTGAGGTGCAATCCTTCTCTAGTTTAGAGGAAATTTTTAAGAGGGAATATTCTTTATGTATTTCTGCATAGGCAATGCATCTTTCCATTTTGAATAGCTCTGCAAGACTAAGAGTGGTGTTGGATTGGGGAACAAGATTCTTACATTTGTAAGAAGCATAATAGTATAGAGGGGTGGAAACTCTTCTGCCATTTATTGTACAAGAAAAATTCATATTGGGATCATTAACTATAATGGGGCTGACTTTATATAAGAAGGGTGATCCTATGATGCAATATTCTTTTAGGTTGTCTAGCCTATTAAGATGCTGAACTTCTTTTATTCCATTGATGCTTATTGGAAAATCTGGAACTCATCCTTTGAGCTGTATAGGAGTTCCTTCAATGGCTACACCATGTTCGTTTGTTTTTTCCCTGTAAAAATATGGTATAGCATTTCCTTTTTCCAAATTAATTTGGCAACCTAAATCTATCAAACAATCAAGCTCATAAGATTTGAATTTAGATGGAAAAAACTTTATTTTAATGAAATATTTAGGACTAGTGAATAGTCCTAGAGATCCTAGTGATGGTTCATCATTATGATAGTCTTCTATTCCTGAATCACTAGTGTCCTGAGAATGTTTTAGACATTTAGCAAATTTTGGTGACTGTAATGCTTCATCATAGGCTCAGCACATTTCTTCATTAGACGACTGGTCTCTTTCTCTTGTTGTTATTTCAAGCATTCTTTTCAATTCCTCTATTTCTTTTACCAGCTTCTTTAGGGAATACTGCTTATATTTGATCTGTAAGCTTAGCATATTTTATTTATCTTTTATGAAGTTTTTTCTATCCTTGTGATGATCAGGATATCCTTTGTATAAATCAGCAGGCTAGTAGAATGTTGGATTCTTGCTAATTTCTGGAGAGACAGATTTCTCTTTTTCTTCTGAAAATTTTTCTTTTGCTTTTATTCTTGTTAAAATATTTCTTTCTTCATCTTTCAAAACTTTCCTTTTCATATATTGATAGACTAGGGTCTCAGACAATTCTTTTTCAATTTCAGCAATCCTAAATTCTGAGGAGACCTTAGGCGGGTTGGGAGCATATAAAAACTTAAATCGGGAGGACCAAAGCAACCTCCTAAATTTGCTTCTTCATCAGAATTAGAAGAAGAGGAGTAAGATGAGTTTGGAGAAAATTTATCTAAGGCAGGGTTTGAATCAGAGTAATCTCCTTCTTCTAGTAAGAAGACGATTTCACCTTCATGGTAGTCTCCTGCTGCACACCAAGCTATATCCCACCAGGTTGGATCCAGGTCTTTTGAAAACATGGCAGCAAGTCTAGGATTTTAATTTTTATTTGGGCATTTGTTAACCCAATGACTCCTTTTACCTCATATGAAACATTTTCCTTTATCTGTAGGTTCATATATTTTCTTAAAGTAGTCTTTCGTTTGAAATCTTTTGAGTTTTTCATGCTTATACCCTTTGTCTGGATGAAATCTAGGTGCACTAGTATATTTTGGCTATTATTTCTTCTTACAACTACATGATTCATGCTCGAAGTGTCCTCGGTTATGGGCGCCACACCCCCAATCTGGAATTTTTGTAACATATTTACAAAAACCCAGGGAAAACATTGAAGAGTGTCACTTGAAATCTTTAGCCACTCTTTTCTCCAGACAATGTTCTTGCCAAGTTTCCATTATGAATCCATGCAATTGTGCACAGGAAAGACCTGACAGAGGGATTTTTTTATCTTTACGGTGTTATTCAACAGCATTAGGAACATGGCCAGGAAAGCTTCTAAAGTAATGTTTCATATATGCGGGCTTATCAGCATTGCCAAAAGAAATCAACAATTTTTGCATATAGCAAAAATTTTCTTCGCTCTTATTTAGGTCACAGATTCTGGCTGACATAAATAAAGATGCAAGATGTTCATAATCTTCATTTTCATTGAGACCATAGAATTCTTTACCAAGGGAAGTAAGAATTTGTTGGTCCGTATCTTCTGCATTTAACAATTCTTCTCTGGATTATTGGGGAATCTAGTGCCACCATTGTGAGGCTAACCTTGAAAATCCTGCAACCAGCTGGAGTGCTAGTTGTTGGATATTTATTGTATTGTACTATGTTCTTTTGTACAAGACCCAATTTGATAGAAGCTGGATGGCGGATCTAATTTGGGTGCGGGATTGACATTGTATGTTCAATACAGATTGATCAGGCATTTGGGAGATTAAATTATTTATCCCATTTATCCTGAAACTAAGGGAATGAGGTACTAACAAAGGAGAAGCATCAAGAATATCTGACATTTCAGTATCAAAAGGAGGGGGGGGACCTATTATCTGAGGATTAGTATGGCCTTAGTCATATGGATTTTAGGATCCAATATTTTCTCTTTTTGGGATACAGAATGCCAATAAATATTTATCTGGTAGGGCATTTGGAATTTGTTTGAACTGGGAGACCATATTTCTTAACTCGTGAAGCTCTTCTATTACTTGACCGAAAGGAAATTCTGGTCTTTGGTCATCTTCTTGGATACTCATCATTCCAAAAGAGTATCTTCTTTCATGTTTGGCTTTATGGGCTTTAGCTACAAGCTCTAATGCAGTTTGGCTTACATGGATCTTTTTACTATTTACATTTTGTGTTATGGCCATCATTTTTCCTAGGACATCTAGTATTTTTTTCTAATTTTTCACTTGCTAAGATAATAGCAGTTTTTACTTATTCTTGTCCTGCAAGAAAGTGATCAATTTTAGCTTCGAGCAAGGAAATGTGCTCTTTTTTTGTGTGAAAATTAAAATATTTGAGGCTATGTCATCGATGTTTTGGCTAGTCAGTTCTTGCTGATAATTTATGTAATTAAACAACTTTATTTCATCAGAGATACTTTCATGTGGATTTGATGATCTATGTGGCATGAACTCTATTTTAGAAACACCATCATGAGCAAACTGTCGAAATGGAGTATCAGGAATATTTCTTCCTGGATGGAACGCGATATCACCCTGTGGGTTTGTGGAGGTGAAACTAGGGCTGCTTCTAGGGAGAGACATCATGTACAAGCTTACTCTGTTTCTGATTTTTAGTCTCTCAAGTGCTTTTCTGCAGGAAGGGAAGTATGCATGCTGACCTTTGTGCTCATTGTTATGAACACCTGAAAAGGAAAGAAGGGAAGAAGAACAGGGTTCAAACAAGGATTCTTTTTTAGAAGTATTATTCATAGAGGAAGATCTTACAAGAGGTACAAAAAATTGGGGAGAAGAAAATCCTTCAAGAAATTTAAAAGAGTTTGAAAATATGTCAAAGACAAGGTGTTTAGCAATAGAGAGTTGTCGGTTCTTATTTTTTTCAAAGTCTCTCAACTCTCCGTATCTTACCTCCCATTGCTTTGGGTGACTGATGCCAGTCCGGTCAAATGTGATAGGTATAGAATTTCTTGACTTATTCGTTTCTACCATACTTAGTAGGCATGAGATTTCATGGACTTTAGGGGTAAGAGGTGGAAGGGAATCATTTCCAAAGTAGATGACAACCAACGATTTAAGCTGAATGATTTTAGAGCCAATGTCCATTTTAAATCCTAAGGGACAAATATAGGCCTTGAGTAAATCATAGATGTAGGGGTCATCAAGGTTGACATAATACTTAGGAAAGATAGTACCAAAAAATGGGCCATTGTGCAAGGGGCCTTCAAAACCTCTAATTAAAGAATAAGCAAAATCTAAGTGGTGAGTATCCAAAACACAACACAAAGAAGAAACATTCATATAGGCTCGTACTAATGGACCAAGTCCTAATTTGATAGCGCCTATATGCGCATATTTGTAACCTTTTGTTTTTGCCTAGTTAATTTGGTCTTTGTCAATTAAATTAATGTGAATGGGCTCTTCCTGGCCAGTGAAGGTGATGTCCAAAGAACTGATTTTAATTTGTGTGGAGGATTTATACTACCACCATTTCATTTTATAAACCTCAGAAGATAATATCTTGGGCAGTTTCTAGTCCGGGGAAGGTATTGTACCGTCGATGGTTATTATGGATGATGAAGCTCCAGAAGTTTGAAAGGAATATTTTCTTTCAGTCAAAGAAACAGTAGTTGGATTTGTAGATTGGAAGTCCAGGGATGTAATCCCTACAGAGTCCATTGAAGGATCCATGGAACACGTACCACAATCAGGAAATAAAGGAATAGTTTGGGGCTTAAGGATATCCTACAGGTCTCCCAAGAGACAACACTAATGGATTTACAGTGTCTATAACTAAGACTATAACCACAACTAAGACTTTCTTGTCTATCTCAGTAATCCTATATTCTAAGGATACCTTAGGTGGGTTGGAAGAGAACATATAAAACCTAAAATCAGAAGGACCAGAGCAACCTCCTAAATTTGCTTCTTCATCAGAATTAGAAGAAGAGGATTCAGATGATTTTGGAGCAAATTTATCTAAGGCAGGGTTAGAATCAAAGGAATCTCCTTCTTTTGGTAAGAAGATGATTTCAATGGACCCACCTAAGGTCTCCTCAGAATACATGGTTGCTGAAATTGACAATAAAGTCTTAGTTGTGGTTATAGTTTTAGTTACATACACTGTAAATCCACTAGTGTTGTCTCTTGGGAGACCTGTAGGATATCCTTAAGCCCCAAGTAATTTGTTTACTACCCGATTCCAGTAAGTGTTCCATGGATCCTTCAATGGACTTTGTAGGGCTTACATCCTTGGACTGCCAATCTATAGATCAAACTACTGTTTCTTTGACTAAAAGAAAATCTTCCTTTCAGACTTCTGGAGCTTCATCATCAATAATAACCATCGATGATACAATACCTTCCCCTGAATAGAAACTGCCTGAGATATTACCTTCTAAGGTTTATAAAATGAAATGGTGGTAGTATAAATCCTACACACAAATTAAAATCAGTTCTTTGGATATCACCTTCACTGACTAGGAAGAGCCCATTCACATTAATTTAATTGACAAAGACCAAATTAACTGGGAAAAAACAAAAGGTTACAAATATGCACATCTATGAGCTATCAAATTAGGACTTGGTTCGTTAGTATGACCCTATATGAATGTTTCTTGTTTTTGTTGTGTTTTGGATACCTACCACTTAGATTTTGTTAATGCTTTAATTGGATGTTTTGAAGGCCCCTTGCACAATGGCCCATTTTTTGGTACTATATTTCCTAAGTATTCTATCAGCCTTGATGACCCCTACATATATGATTTATTCAAGGCCTATTTTTGTCCCTTAGGATTTAAAATGGACACCGGCTCTAAAATCATCCAGCTTAAATCGTTGGTTTCCATCTGCTTTGGAAATGATTCCCTTCCACCTCTTACCCATGAAGTCCATGAAAGCTCACGCATACTAAGTATGGTAGAAACTGATAAGTCAAAAAATTCTACACATATAAGATTTGACTGGACTGGCAACTGTTACTTGAAGCAATGCGAGGTAAGATATAGAGAGTTGAGAGACTTTGAAAAAAATAAGAACCAACAACTCCCTATTCCTAAACCCCTTATCTTTAATAGATTTTCAAACTCTTTTAAATTTCCTGAAGGGTTTCCTTCTCCTCAATTTTCTCCACCTCTTGTAATATATTCCTCTGTGAATAATAATTCTAAAAAATCATCCTTGTTTGAACCTTGTTCTTCTTCCTGCCTTTCCTTTTCAGGTGTTCATAACAATGAGAACAAAGGTCAGCATGTAGGCTACCCTTCCTGCAGAAAAACACTTGAGAGACTAAAAATTAGAAACAAAGTAGTAAGCTTGTACATGATGTCTCTCCCTAGAAGTAGCCCTAGATTCACCTCCACAAAGCCACAGGGTGATACCTCGTTCCATCTAGGAAGAAATCTTCCTGATACTCCATTTCGACAGTTTTCTCATGATGGTCTTTCTAAAAAGAGTTCATGCCACATAGATCATCAAATCCACACGAAAGCTTCTCTGATGAAATAAAGTTGCTTAACTACAACAATTATCAGCAACAACTGACTTGCCAAAAAATCAATGACATAGCCTATGATATTTTAATTCTCAGACAAAAAAAGAGCATATTTCCTTGCTCAAAGCTAAAATTGATCACTTGCTTGTAGGACAGGAAGAAGTAAAAGCTGTTAGTATCTTAGTAAGCAAAAATTTAGAAAAAAAGGCTAGATGTACTGGGAAAAATGATGGCTAGAACACAAAATGTAAATAGTAAAAAGAGCCTTGTAAGCTAAACTGCATTAAATCTTGCAGCTAAAGGCCATAAAGTCAAACATGAAAGAAGATACCCTTTTGGAATGATGAGTATCCAAGAAGATGACCAAAGACCAGAATTCCTTTCTGGTCAAGAAATAGAAGAGCTTCATGAGTTAAGAAATATGGTCTCCCAGTACAAACAAATGCCAAATGCCCTCCCAAATAAATATTTATTGGCATTCCGTATCCCAAAAAGAGAAAATATTGGATCCTCAAATCCATATGACCAAAGTCATACTAATCCTCAAATAATAGGTCCTCTCGATCCTTTTGATACTGAAATGTCAGATCTTCCTGACACCTCTCCTTTGTCAGTACCTTATTCCCTTAGTTTCGGGATAAATGGGATAAATAATTTAATCTCCCCAATTCCCAATCAACCTATGTTGAACATACAATGTCAATCCTGCACCCAAATTAGATTTTCCATCCAGCTTCTATCAAATTGGATCTTGTACACAATAACACAAGACAATGCAATAATTGGTGAACAACTAGCACTCCAGTTGGTTGCAATATTTTCAAGGCTAGCCTCAGAATGGTGGCGCTGGATTCCCCAAGAATCCAGAGAAGAAATGTTGAATGCAGAAGATGTGGGCCACCAAATTCTTACTACCCTTGGTAAATGATTCTATGGTCCCGATGAAAATGAAGATTATGAACATATTGCATCTTTATTTATGTCAGCCAGAATCTGTGACCTAAATAAGAGTGAAGAATATTTTTGCTATATGCAAAAATTGTTGATTTTTCTGGCAATGCTAATAAGCCCGCATATCTGAAACATTACTTGAGAAGTTTTCCTGGCCATGTTACTGATGCTGTTGAACAACACCTTAAAGATAAAAAACTCCCTCTGTCAGGTATTTCTGTTTCCCAGTTGCATGGATTCACCATGGAAACTTGGCAAGAACATTGTCTGGAGAAAAGAGAGGCTAAACATTTCAAGCAACACTCTTCAATGTCTTCCCCAGGTTTTTGTAAAGATGTTGCAAAATGCCAGATTAAGGGTGTGGCACCCACAACCGAGGACACCTCGAGCATGAATCATGTAGTTGTAAGAAGAAACAATAGCTGGAATATACTAGTGCACCTAGATTTCATCCAGATAAATTCTATAAGCATTAAAAAGGCAAAATATTTCAAAATAAATCCTACTTTAAGAAAAGATCTGAACCTGCTGATAAAGAAAAAAATTTCATCAGTGGTAAAAAGGGTCACTGGGATAACAAATGCGCAAATAAAAATAAAAATCCTAGACTTGCTACCATGATTTCAGAAGACTTGGATCCAGCCTGTTGGGATCTAACTTGGTGTGCAGTAGGAGGCTACCTTGAAGGCGAAATCGTCTTCTTACCATAAGAAGGTGATTCCTTTGATTTCAACCCCTCCTTAGATAAATTTGTTCCAAACTCATCTAACTCCTCTTCTTCCAATTCTAATGAAGAAGTAAATTTAGGAGGTTGCTCTGGTCCTCCTAATTTCAGTTTTTATATGTTCTCTTCCAACCTACCTAAGGTATCCTCAGAATTTAGGATTGCTGAAATTGACGAGGAATTGTCTGAGACCCTAGTCTATCAATATATGAAAAGGAAAGATCTAAAAGATGAAAAAAGAAAGCTTTTAACAAGAAGAAACGAAAAAAGAAAAAGTTTCAGAAGAGAAAGAGAAATATGTCTCTCTAGAAATTAGCAAGAATCAAACATTCTACCTGCCTGCTAATTTATACAAAGGCTATCCTGATCATCATGAGGATAGACAAAAGTTCAGGAAAGATAAAGAAAATATGCTAAGACTACAGATCAAAGATAAGGAGTATTCCCTAAAGAAGCTAGTAAAAGAAATAGAGGAATTGAAAAGAATGCTTGAAATAACAACAAGAGAAAGAGACCAGTCCTCTAATGAAGAAATGTGTAGAGCCTGTGCCGAAGCATTACAATCACCAAAAGTTGCTGAAAGTCCAAAACATTCTCAACACACTAGTGATTCAGGAACAGAAGGCTGTCATAATGATGAACCATCACTAGGATCTCTAAGACTATTCATTGGTCCTAAATATTTCATTAAAATAAAGTTTTTTCCATCTGAATTCAAATATTATGAACTTGATTCTTTGATAGATTCAGGTTGCCAAATGAATTTGGAAAAAGGAAATGCTATACCTTCCTTTTACTAGGAAAAAACAAATGAACATGGTGTAGCCATTGAAGGAACTCCTGTACAACTCAAAGGACAAGTTCCATATTTTCCAACAAGCATCAATGGAATAAAAGAAGTTGTGTATCTAAATAGGCTAGATGACCAAAAAGAAGATTGCATCATAGGATCACCCTTCTTGCATAAATTCATCCCCATTACAATTATATGAATTTTTCTTGTACAATAAATGGTAGAAGAATTTCTACCCCTCTATACTATTTTTCTTCTTACAAATGTAAGAATCTTGTTCCCTAATCCAAATCCACTCTTAGTCTTGCAGAACTATTCAAAATGGAAAGATGAATCACCTATGCAGAAATGCATAAAGAATGTGCCCTCTCTGAAATTTCCTCTAAACTAGAGAAGGATTGCACCTTAGAGTCACCTAATGCATTTTGGACCAGGGAAAAATACTTTGCTTCCTTACCTTTTAACCCCCTAGAAAAACCAAAAGCTCAAAAATCCTCTACTACCCTTATGTCTCCCTTAGAAAGAGATGTGGAAATTGAACCCAGTGTTAGAACAATTACCCTCACATCAGTTACCAATTGCACATGCAAAATTATTCACAAAAGAGACTGAATATGGATCTAAACACTAAACTGTATTGAATAAGTGTACAATAGCCAACTCTGTGAAGTCATAGGCTACCACAATAAATAATTACATGAGGGATTCGAATGCATGAAGAGGCAATTCGAATCTAGTCAAAAGAAGACTTACTAAATCTAAGCAAATCCCCCATAGGTGCATAAAGCAGTTTCCAAAACTGTCAAGGAGCTCACGAATTGGAAAAATCAATTAGGAAAGCTAAAAGGTAATGGAAGGACAACTCATACATGCTTTTCATAGGAGAATAGAGTGGAGGATGTGGAGGACAAAAAACAAGTTAACTTCACCTAGTCAAACTTTCCCAATTGCCTTAAAGCACTGAAAAAGCAGACAATAAAGAAAAAAAAGCAGAAGGGCGCTAGGAAGGCTAGGAATAAAGAAGAATTGATTCCAGGAGGTTTCCCAAGCGCTCCATGGGTCAAAATTAGCAAGTTTGACCACTATGGATGTGTAGATGACAACTTGCATAAGGTGGAACATGGAAACTAGGCAAATAAGACAAAAATGGATTAATTAGTGTCTAAGGTAGCTAACTATGGGTTGATTATTCTAACACCCCCCCTTAAGCTTGACTTATGAGTAAAATATCAAAAAATTATAGGGCCTAGAAACAAGGCTTAGTCACCCTTTACATACTGCATGTCCATTTAACCAAGGAAAGAGGCAAAAACCCAGTGGGAAAACCCTCCCTTAAACATGGACTGTAAAACAAAATTTGGAAATATTGTCTTCATTCATGCTTCACAGCATGATCAGGAATCCCCAGCAGTGATTTTAGATTGCTGAAGGTCTTCTCACAAAATTCTTTGGTGAAGATATCAGCTACTTGTTCTGAAGATGAATAGAAGAGTAGGTGAATGGTGCCATCATGCACAAGCTCTCTGATGTAGTGCATATGGATCTCATTGTGTTTGGTTCTCTGCTTCTGAAATGGATCATTACAGATTCAAATGGTACTCTGATTATCACAGTAGATAGTATTTGAGTATTCTGATTCGAAGCCACACTCTCCAAGTAACCCTTGCAACCATAAACATTGAGTTGCTGCATTTACAACTCCTCTATACTCTGCTTCTGTAGATGAGAGTGAAATGGCACTCTGTCTCTTGCTTGACCAGATGATTGGCCCTTCTACAAGCATGAACATGTATCTTGATGTTGAATTTCTGTCTATGCTGTCACCTACCCAATCACAGTCAGTAAACCCAATCAAATCAAGATCAGATTTAGCTTTATAGAAGATCCCATGTGTCCTTGTTCCCTGAACAAAGTTAAGGATCCTTTTGGTTTCTTTCCAATGGATCTCATGAGGCTGATCCATGTATCTAGAAGCCACACTTACTGCATAATAAATATCAGGTCTAGTATGTGTAAGATACAACAAACATCCAATCAATTGCCTATACAGTGTATTGTTTACCATAGGTGAAGAATCAGCTTCTTCAAGCTTCACTCCTGAAAGGAAAGGAGTCTTGCTTGGGTTGCAATCCTTCATTCTGAATTTGTTCAGAAAATCCAAGGCATACTTGGACTGGTGCACCTTGATTCCATCTTTTGTTTGAGCAATCTCATGCCCCAAGAATTGGCTTAAGAGCCCCAAATCTGTCATGGAGAAGGCTTGGTTCATTGCACACTTCAAGGAAGCAATTTCATCCTTTGAGCTTCTTGTAATGAGAAGGTCATAAACATATAACACAATTACCATTAATCAACCATTAATCAGCTTCAAATAGACATTTGGATCTGATTTGCATCGAACAAAATTCAGTGATAGCAGAAAGCTATCAATCTTGGCATACCAAGCCCTGGGGCCTTGCTTTAGCCCATACAATGAATTCCTTGGCAAATCCTTGAGGCTGCTACATGTATATCTCTTCAGTGAGATCTCCATTCAGGAAGGAACACTTTACATCCATGTGATGTACCTCCCATTGCTTTGAAGCTGCAATGGCTAAGGCTAGCCTGATGGAGTCCATCTTTACCACTGGTGCAAAGGTCTCATTGTAATCTATGCCATGAACCTGTGAGTATCCCTTGGCTACCAATCTGGAATTGTACTTTAGAGGTGAACCATCAGCAGAAAATTTGGTCTTGTACACCCACTTACAATGAACTAGCTTCCTCCTTGGGGGAAGATCTACCAGCTCCCAAGTGTTGCTCTTCTGGAGTGAGCTGAAATATTCCTTCATGGCTGCTTGGCATCTTGGATATCCTGCTCCATCTTCATATGTCCGAGGATCTAATTCTACCATTAGATATCATTTCTCAGCAAACATAGGATCCTTCATGCACAGAGCACTCTCAAATTGAGATCTAGTCCTCCTAGGGTCATTAGTATTTCTAGCTAGCTCTCCTGCTGCATGAATGGTATTGGCTGCCCATTTTGGCCTTGTAGGGATGTTAGGATCTACAATAAATTCATCACTATTAGACATATCAGAATCATCATGTTCAACTATCTGTTCACTTACATTCCGAGGTTCTGGTGGTGAAGAGGCTTCTCCAACTTCCACTGCTGCTAGGGGTTCTTCTTGAAACTGAACACACCTTTCAATGAAGGCTTTGTTTGTGCTCAAATTGATAAGCTTGTACCCTTTTGAATCTTCATAGTAAACAAAAAATAGACACTCTTGGATTTGGGGATGCAAATCCTTTCTCTTTTCTATTGGAATTCTATCCCAAGCCCTTGAGCCAAAAATCCTGAAATGGGTCACATATGGATTGTTCCCACTCCATGCTTCGAAAGGAGTCATACATTCAAGATATTTATGAGGCACCCTATTCTAGATATAGGATGCACAGTCTATAGCTTTGGACCATTACTTTGGTGGCAAAGTCTTAGCCTCCATCATGCAGGTTTCCATCTCTTTCAGTGATCTGTTCTTCCTCTCTGCAACACCATTCTGTTGTGGTGTGTAATGGATAGAATGCTGCATCTGAATACCTGCATCTGTACAATATTGAATAAAATCAAACTTGACATACTCACCACCATTGTCAGATCTAAGGACCTTGAGTTTCCTCCCAGAGTGGTTTTCAACCAAAGCCTTAAAGACTTTGAAGAGGCCAAAAACTTCAGACTTGTGCTTCAGGAAGTAAACCCAGCAAAACCTGGAAAAGTCATCTATTAAATTCAATGCATATTTGGCCTGACTCATGGACATATGAGGTAATGGGCCAGAAAAATCACCGTGAATCAACTCAAGAGGTGTATAGGTTCTCTCATGACTAGCTCTCTCAAATTTATGCTCTGGGTGTTTTCCTAGGATGCAACCTTGATAGACTCCTTTGGAAAATTTTATCTTTGGTAACCCTATGACCATCTCTTTTTCACCAAGATCAGAAAGATACTTGTAATTTATGTGGCCAAATATTTCATGCCAAAGATTGCTTGCCTCATTAGCATGAATCAGAAGAGCAGAGGGGTTTGAGTAGGGTAGGAACTATGAGAACATGTATACCTTCGAAGTATGATTTGCAACTCCTTTTGCAATTAATTTACCACTTGAGATCTCTGTGATCTCAACTTCATCAGGGGAGAATATGAATTTCTTTGGAGACCGAGTGTGAGTCATCTGATACAGTGATAAGAGGTTAGAGGCAAGACCTGGTACATACAACACATTGTTGAACTGACCATGATCAAGATCAATCCTCCCTTTGCCCAAAATTTCAGTGAGAGAGTCATCTCACAGTACTATTGGTGGACCTTTCGACATGTCAAGTGAGGTGAATGCCTCCTTGGTCAAAACAATATGTCTTGAAGCTCCAGAATCAATGATGAAACTAGGTGAGCTTGATATGCCAGTAACCAATGCATGAACTCTCTCTCTGTCTTTTGAACTTGATCCTCCTTCCCTCTTCTTTGATCTGTCTGGAAGGGAGATGCCATTCTTCTCTAGGAGTTGGGTCAGCATGTCTATTTGCTTCTTCATGCAGGAGCTCTCAGAATGATTTCCCTTACTGTAGTATGTGCACTTGCTCATTTCTCCTTTGTTCTTCTGGTAGTTCTTCTTGGAACCTTGAGGCTCCTCCGGAGACTTGTTCTTGTCTCTCTTTTGCTCAGGTGGCTTTTTAGATTTATTTTTTATTTTTGAATCCACCCTCGAATCTCCAGGAACTAGAGCTTGGTCTTTCGATGGTTTGATGGTGCCCATCATCACCAACTTATCTTGTTCTTGTGTGACAGAATCCATGAAATCTGCAAGGCTAGGCATCTTCCAGGTTTGAGCTGTCAACTTTGTGGCATAGAAGGTCGAAACAAACACTGAATAGTTAGGGCCAAGCTTTGAGAGTATGGCCAAGACCAGCTGATCATCCTTCTTTTCGATCCCACATTGTTTTAGCTACAAAACAAGTGCTTTGAAGTTGGAGAAATAGAGTTGCAGGGATTCAAAGCTATTTGGACTCAGGGAGATCAGTTCATTTTTGATTTGATGTCCCCTCATCTTATCTGTCTTTCCAAAAAGATCAACAAGCTTCTCCCATACTTCATTTGGTGATGTCAATCCATCAAGATGGAAGACAAGGTCTCTGGATATGCTCAAACATAAGAGACCATAAGCCTCATCCCTCCCGTTGTGCCATTTTATCTTCTCTACAGCTGCATTGGGCTCTGCTTTTGTTTCCATAGTCACTCTGTAGAGGCCTTTCACTCTCAACAGTATCTCCATCTCTTCTTTCCATTCAAATAAGTTAAATGGATTCAAGATGATCTTCTGAGATTGATCCATAGCTCAGAAATTGTCCCGGCAGTCAGTAGAAGGCTCCCAGTCAATGATGTCGAACCTAAAAAACAAATTGGAAGGAGAGAAATCAATATACAAAGGCTATGATACCATGTGGAAATTGAAACCTGTGTTAGAACAATTACAGTCACATCAATTGCCAATTGCACATGCAAAATTACTCACAAAAGAGACTGAATATGGAGCTGAACACTAAACTATATTGAATAAGTCTACAATAGCCAACCCTGTGAAGTCATAGGCTGCCACAATAAATAATTACATGAGGTATTTGAATGCATGAAGATGCAATTCGAATCTAGTCAAAAGAAGGCTTACTAAATCTAAGCAAATCCCCCATAGGTGCATAACGCAGTTTCCAAAACTGTCAAGGAGCTCACGAATTGGAAAAATAAATTAGGAAAGATAAAAGGTAATGGAAGGACAACTCATACATGTTTTTCATAGGAGAAAAGAGTGGAGGATGTGGAGGACAAAAAACAAGTTAACTTCACCTAGTCAAACTTTCCCAATTGCCTTAAAGCACTAAAAAAGCAGGCAATAAAGCAAAAAAAGCAGAAGGGTGCTAGGAAGGCTAGGAATAAAGCAGATTTGATTCCAGGAGGTTTCCCAAGTGCTCCATGAGTCAAACTTAGCAAGTTTGACCACTATGGATGTGTAGATGACAACTTGCATAAGGTGGAACATGGAAACTAGGCAAATAAGACAAAAATGGATTAATTAATGTCTAAGGTAGCTAACTATGGGTTGATTATTCTAACAAGAAAATAATGTGAAAATGAAATCAAAGAACTCTTGGACAAAGGCCTTATAGAACCTTCTAAGAGCCCGTGGGCATGTCGAGCATTTGTTTTCAATAAACACTTTGAGATGAAAAGAGGAAAACCCAAACTGGTTGTGAATTTTAAACCCTTGAACAAAATCCTTGAACCAGTTTGTCACCCTTTTCCTGATAAATCTAGTTTGTTGCAAAGAATAGCAGGATGCACCATTTTTAGAAAGTTTGGCCTGAAGTCTAGTTTTTACCATATTGGAATTAAAGCAAAAGACAGGTACAAAACTACCTTTGTTGTTCCTCATGGGTAGTATCAGTGGAAGGTCCTTCCATTTGGCATTAACAATGAACCATCAGAATTCCATAAAAGAATGGAAGATATCTTCAGAGAAAAGAAATGGGAATTAGTGTACATAGATGATATTCTTATTTGTTCCAACAATTTGCACAAACATTTGAAACATCTTCAAGAATTTTATTCATTGGTTTTCAAACATGGATTGGTTTTGTCAAAATCCAAAATGGAAATTGGAAAAAAGGACATTGAGTTTTAGGATATAAAATAAGTAAAGGATAGGTGATCCTTCAAGAACATGTCTTGAAGGTTTTTGCTAAATTTCCTCATCAGATCTTAGAAAAGGTTCAATTGCATAGATTCTTGGGAAGCCTAAATTATATTAGGCCATTCTACAAAGGACAAGTAGATGACATTCATCTACTGCAGCGATGACTGAAGAAAAATCCCCCAAGATGGAATAAATATATGACTAATACATTAAAGAAAATCAAAGAAAAAGTAAAACAACTTCCTCCACTCTCACTACCACAAGGCTCGGGTCAAATGGTGATTGAAACATATGACTCCAATAAATATTGGGGAGGTATTCTCATAGAAAAACATGGTGATCAAGAAGAAATCTGTGGCTACGCTTCAGGAGCCTTAAAAAATGCAGAAATCAATTATCCTTCAAGTCACAAGGAAATCCTCACAGTCAAAAAGACTGTAAACCATTTCAAGCTTTATCTAAAACCTGTCATGTTCTTAATTAGAACAGATTTGAAAATAATGCCTAGTATATTCAAGAATGAAAATCTTATGGCATAAAATAGTTCTAGGATTCTAAAATGGTTTCTTTGGTTGAAAAACTTTCATTTTGAAATTGTATATAAACCAGGATATTTGAATTGTGTTGTTGATATGCTAACCAGAGAAGAATTATAGGAGAGACCTAGCCTCAACATGTTTGGCTATGGAGCATCCAACTCGTCAAACAAAAAATATAAGCTTTGAATCTTCAATGATCCCTTGTCAGAGAAAAAAAGAGAAGATTTTTTGAATTGGTCCAGCAAAAAGGAAGCAAATAAGTATTTGGCAGTCTCCTTGATCCAACAAGTAAATGCCTCTCCTCTGAAAATACAAATATTGGAGAGATGGGAAAAACAAGCCTTTAAAGGCTTAGAAAATGCCATGCACCAACTTCAACAGCTCTCCTTGATCCAACAAGTAAATGCCTTTCCTCTGAAAACACAAATATTGGAGAGATGGAAAAAACAAGCCTTTAAAGGCTTAGAAAATGCCATGCACCAGCTTCAACAGCTTAATCACATTTGGGTTGACACAGCTTATAAAGATGGATGAGAATTGTATTATGTGGATATCAGTCCAGGATTTTTGACATGGAATAGTTATAACCTCATATTGTAGTTCTGCAAAGAACAGGGAGAAATAATAATTTGTGGAGATCCTTCCACACCGGTGCAACAACAATGGTCCAAATGGACAGAAGTTTTCCTTGATAAATTATGTCCAAGAAAATATTGGGTTCAACGATGTGCAAATTTCGTCCTACAGTTGCAACCAGAAAAGATTGTAGCACACCACAATCATATGTGGTTTAAATTTAAATTGCGACATCTTGGTGGAGCTTACTCTCCTCTTGAATACCCTATTTTCACTCGGCAAAAATTTGGAAGAATGGACAAAATTGGAGGCCTCTTTGTTACAGAGAGAAATTCCTATGGCTTGGGGTACCACAACAGACAGCTTGACTCCAGAAATCAATCCTTTCCAATATGCAATAGAAATTAAATGTCTAACACTAAAGGATCAGACCTCGTACCTTATTCCGGACGGTTGAAGTAGATCCCCGTTGAGCTTTCCAATCTTCAACTTGAATTGCTATATTACTTACTCAACAACAAGTAAACAATACAAGCATTCTATATATCATGGTGTTAGATCTATTCTAGCATATATAATCAATAATGTAAAAGCATTTGACATAATCCAATGGATAAAACATTCATTCAAATACACATTATTGGACAAGAAAAGATATTTCTATTAATATAAATCAAAGATTACAAGATACAACCTCTAACGGCATGTCTGCAAATCAGAGAAACTGAATCCTCCACTTGGGCCTCCACCACTTCAATCCTCCATCTCTTGATAGCAATCTCAGAAGCAAAAGGCAAGCTTGGGAAGAACACAAAAGTGCTCCAAGGGACAAAGGGATGTAGACTCAAGCATAAGTTCTGGCAACAATGGACTATAGTTTATTTGCTCTCAATTCTCTCTTCTTGCCTTCAATGTACCAAGGGGTTCCTTATATATCTTTCAAAGGGATAATGAAAGGTCGAATCTGAGCGATCTCAAGGCATAGGGAAGGCCAGGAGTCAAATGAGTCGGATCCATGTCAAGGAAAACTCCAAAAGGATTTGGATTATGCACACATCCCGATGTACGCGGTTATATGGGTCAAACCCGCATATGTACATGATTATAGGTTTAAAATCCACGTGTATCATTTTTCATATGTTTTTAGGGATGATCAAGAAAACATCAAAGGACAAAAAATGGTCCGTGGGGTCCAAAGAGTCTGCAGCGGGACAGGGGAAGGCCATACAAAGTGTGATTCACCTAGAGTGGTGAAATCTGCTATAACAGATGCCCCTAATGTGTGAGGTAAGAGGGGTCATACGATGGCCAAAATACATTATAAGTCCATCCCAAAAGTGGAGTGATGAAGGATCCCAAATGGAAGACCAGCCACCCAATCAGCATAGTACAATAATACAACTCTGCATATAACTGCAAGTACATATAGCAGTCCCAGATACATAAGAGTACAATGGCCATGAATAGGCATAATACATGATATCACATATGTGGTCATCGCCATGTACAATATACATAGATCATAATCTCCATGATGAAGATATACAAAGGACCATGATCTCCAAAATGGCTGAAGATATATAATAGATCAAAATCTCCATAGTGGCTGGAAATGTCTGACATATACTGGAATCAAGTCACGAGAGCTGAAATCTCATGAACACTGGCACGATCAAGGAGGTAGCATATGAGAGATGCCACCAATCTGGAAAGTCTTCTACACAAACCGCTACGAGTACATGTCCTACTATGCGAATAGAGGTGTCGAGGTCGAACATAGTAGTCCATCGTCTAATTACCGGTCATTAATGTGTACCGTTAACAGACGCGAGATCACCCACCAATAATGAAAATGGGAATCAAGGTACTAGAGTGAAAACTAACAAGTGTGAATAAATGTGTTGAGTTCGAACACTTGAGAGGATCCATCGATCAGGGGACATTGATGTATTCCCAAAAAACTGTTGATGGCGAGAGAACCTACCACTGATGACTGCAAGTCTCAAGGCACTCAAAAGGACTCTAGATTCCAATCCCACAATAAATGATCTGAAGTCAATGGGATGAAATCCGTTGGAAGGAGGGAATTAAGGCATCCCCTATCATCCAACACGAGGTACTCAGCAAAGCTGTATAATGTGGAAGGACTCAATCATAAGTGCATGAACCAGTAACTGTACTGGGAATGACCGACATGCAAAGTCAAGATAACTGAGGAATGGTCGACTCAGGTTTCAACTTTCTTTGAACAAGAGCATAACGGCGTATGGTGATTGAATGAAGGCAGCATAGACTCAATATACAAACTCGGACATCTCTACGACATAGGAGGCATCAACAAAGGCTCCATAGGGACTAGAAGCTTAACCAGTCGATGGAGATAAACTCAGATAAATGAGTACAGCTCCGAAATTCAAACTATAACCCAACCAATGGATGTGATACATAGTGCTATGTTCAAAGGCGACACGACTCGATAGCTGCCAAAGATAACATCTTTCCTTGTCCAGCTTTTTGGTTTTCTAATTTTTTTGGACTTTTTCAGTTATTTGAAAAGCTTGAAAAAAGAATAAACTAGCTTTATAGTTACAAACTAGGAGGAGACGAGTGTCATAAGGGAAAACAAACTAGTTCCAAGTAGTGGAACATACCTATCCTCAATGCAAGGATACATGTGTAGGATATCGACACTCGGGGGAAAATCCCCTCTCAGTAAAAAGGGAATCAAGCTGCGAAGGATATAAAAAATGGCTCTGCATGGCTAAACATGAGACAAGCTCGGGCTATATGGCTGAAACGCAATGTTAGGGGAGCCGGCATAAATCTCAATAAGGCAGGAAAAGCTCATGATAATGCATTCACAACTTGACATAAGGGAGTCCTGAGGGAAATAGGCTAGCATAAGATCAAGAGGAGTATGAGGCTCTTGCGAAGTGTCATGGCGATACTATACAATGGACTCCCACACCCTAAAGGAGAAAATGTTGGCATGGGCACCAAATGTAAGGAAGGCGCTAACTAGGGTACCCATGTAAGGTGAAGCTCTACCACTCATATCATGCCACTTCTACAGCAGCAAGAAGGTTCTGTGACATAATAGAGTGGGTTCGTAACTAAGGTCGTGATGAAAATGGTCATAAGGTCATGCAAAATGCAAACGACAGTGAACCTAACCTATATTCCATTTTAGACATGATACCTAATATCGGCACGAATGGGTCAATCCAATGGCTGAAACAGCATTGAAAAAGGTCTTCTACATCACAAATTATGTCAAAAATGGTCCAAAATGGTTAGAAAATGTCGAAACTATAGGAAAGGGGGTAAAAATTTTCAAATATTTGAAAAGTTTTCTATAAATAGTAAAAAATATAAATCATTTGAAACTTTTACCCATTTGAGCTCTAATTTTCAACTGTATATTCCAGGAGATCTAGCCAGTGGAATTCACAACCATTTCTTCCAGGTATTTACTCATGCTCTCCTCTTGCATTTTGATATAATTTTTATAGATTTTCATGGTTTAATGAGTTTATTAGGCCATCCAAAACTATACGTTGCGGCCAACATGGATATCGAGGTTTTTTCCGCGTATAGGGATGGCTATACGTGAAAAAGGGCCTCAAACCTGCGTACATATGCGGTTGTTTGCAAAACAGTCGCGTATGAGGCCGCGCATGTGATTTTACAAGAATCTAATGGGTAATTTTGCAATTTCTCTTGTAGGATGGTGCTAGAGGGGAGAGAGCGTGAGCATGGTGAAGTAGAGGAAGCAGTAAGGGCCAACTTAATGGCTGAACAAGATTTACGTGCATGCGAAATCTACAAGTTTTGGTGTCTCGGTGGTTTGAGGGCCAAACCAAGACTACTACAGATGCTGGTAGTTTATTGGGATCCAGACTCTAAGTCCTTTCAAATTGATGGGATGTCTCTCACCATAGAGGTGGAAGAAATATACTTTATCACTGGTCTTTCTAGATGAGGGGAGGTGGTGAACCTTCATTCCTGTGGTGGGCCAGGAGGTGGCCTTACTATCGACGAGTACTGCTACCTAGATACTGAGAAGGTGGGGAGTCAAGTCCCCACCAATGCTATACAGGTGATGGGCCTAAAGGCCATATTACTGATGCTAGGTAGGATAGCAGGCTTACTATCACTCCACCAGGCCTCTCGGCCGTTGATGTTCTATGAAGTGGAGTGTATGAGACCCACCATATATGACTGGAGTACTACACTACTGAGCAACATGAAACACCAGCTCAGTGAGTGTAAGGCAGGAAGGGTATGGAACTTAGGGTTCCGCAGTATTCTAAGCATGTTTTTCTTTGAGCGTGTTCTCGGATTGAGCCCTAGAGTGGAAATTCCTCTCCACAGGGTTCGAGATCCAACCCAACGGCATTGGGTAGATTCTATGCATAGACTGGGGGGTGGTAGGGTGGCCAAACCATATCCAGCTGACTTCTTTCCATGGTGGCGACGACAGATTGTTGCCATTGATGACTACCCCTATGCAGGGATATATTTCTGGGGGGATCCAGACATGTCATTGCCACTAGGATCGGCATATGGTGATATAGGTAATGAATCTTGACCCTCACTCTTTTTTAAATTTTTTGAGTTATTTAATTTTTTTGTATTTTCTTGATTATGTGGAATCAAAAAGACATGTTTTTGCATGACAATACATAGTGACATCTACCATTTGTTTGTAGATGTGGGACCACAACGGCCAGAGGAATTCCCTCAACATAGACGGATGGGAAGAGGAGATGACATCATGGGTGTGGATGCGGAGCGAATGCTCCAGAGCATTCATACCAACTTTGTGAGACTGACTCATAGAGTTCCCATGGCTCAAGTCAAGGACTTTCCTGAGGCCATGCAGCGACAGGTGATGGGTGTACCATGCGCATGGGTGCGTTTATTTCGACGGCTAGCTAGAGCAGTAGTGACGTTCCATGATCACAACCCTCCTCCTCCTCCACAGGATTAGACACCTGGGAGTATATTTTGTACGGCCGTGTATTATATGATGGTGGCTTTAAAAGCCCCACTTTTGTATTATGACACTATGTATTACCACATTTTGATGTATATAAATAAGTTTTATGGTGATCGATTTATTTATTTACATGTGTAAAAATTGTGTTTGTGATTAATTTATTGTGAATGAAACAAATGCCAATCTAACACGTAGTTAGCATATGAGTCAGCAACTTGATTATTATTTCTTGGAATGTGTATATATGTTATAGTGTCAAATTTTCATTCTAACAATCTCACATGTAAGAACCTTCTCAATAACGTCGGATCCCTAACATGGTACAAACCATTGAGCTGTGACACTACTAACTATGAATCAAGATGTACCTCAAAAGATAGAACACCATGTAGAATGGCATCCCGTAGAAGCTCAATAACAGTGCTATATTCAGCAACATTGTTGGAAGATGGCCATAGACATACACCTCCTGAAGACAGTACCTGACCCATAGGAGTATAAATCACCCAAGCAGCAGAGGCTGAGTGTTGAGTGTGATGACTTGCACCATCCGTGAATCCTATGTAGGTGGAAGATTCCATTGACATCTGCCAAAAGAAACGGAAACTAATCACAAACCCAATCATGATAAAAAAGACCTAACTATGCAAAGCTGTACAATAATATACAACAAGCAGCCTTGGCTAAAGATCATGCATAGTATTTTTTGAGATAGAGCCGATTTCTAGGCTCTGCCAAAGTTGTGCCTTCATAATCTACTAACTCATAGGAACCCTTCTCTAACACACGCTTGACCACGTAAGGACCACGCCACATAGGATTAAATTTCCCTGCCCCTAAGGGTTCTTTCAATTGATCCCACAAAAGGACTAAGTCTCCTTCACTAAACACTCTTGGACAGATAGACTTATTGTACTGGACCTTAATGCAACATTTATTAACCTCTAGAGCCACCAAGGCATCCCAACGCTGCTCATCAAGTTGCTCGAGGTGGACCAAATGCTCCTTCAAAGGTGAAGTGTCTGGTAATAGTTCTACAGCTAGCTTCAACGAAGGAATCTCGCATTCAACCAGCAATATCGACTCCACTCCATGTACAAGCTGATATGGAGAAAAACTAGTGGCAGTCTTAACCGCGGTTCGATATGCCCACAAAGCAGGATATAACATAATGTGCCAATTCGTCTTGCTTTGTGAGATGGTTCATTGGAGAATGGATTTGAGTGATTTATTCACTGCCTCTACCTGTCCATTCACTTGAGGGTAGTAAGAACAGGAGTGATCTTGCTTATAACCTAACTTGGATGCCAACTCTTCCATCATACGGTTTTGAAAGTGCGAGCCATGGTTAGTGACAAGCTCTTTCGGAATCCTGAACTGAGTAATGATTTGGTTGAATACAAAGTGAGCTGCTGTCTCACCATCGGATTTTACTATAGGCATAGCCTCAGCCCATTTCATGAAATAATCAACAACCACTATAATGTGATGGTGCCCCTCAGCCAAAGCTGGGTTGCAATCCATAAAATCGAGCCCCCACTTAGTGAATGGACTAGTGGTGATAATGGGATGTAACGAGGCAGGTTTCGAGCGCATATTACATGCAAACACCTGGCAAGGGTGGCACCTCTTGACCGCATCAACACAATCCTTAAATATCGACAGCCAAAAATAACCCGCTCTCAAAATATTTTGAGCTGTCGAAATCCCAGATAAATGACCACCACACGCCCCTCTATGGCAATCATTCAGCATGACCTCAGCCTCTTCATGAGTTAAACAACATCGTAAAATGGAATCTACTCCATGGCAGTACAAAGTATTGTCCACAATGAGGTAGTTCTTAGAGACGTGATGTAATCGTCGTCGTTCATCTCGCGAGAGGTGAGTAGGGGTCTTCTATGTTTATAGATATACTATGATATCCCCATACCATGGGTCTAACATTGAGATTAAGAATATGTGTTCATCGACAAACGTATCTTCACAAACCAACTCCTCGTCCTCGCTTGGGAAATCCGATATAATCTCTAGAAAAATTAAAGACTTCTTTGATTTTGGTGAAACAAACTTGAGATCGAATTCTTCCAGAATGACAATCCATTTATTACACTTTCCCCCAATCATCCTTCATGTGAGAATGAATTGAAACGGATTGACATGGGCCACAACCAAGTTCTGGCGAAGGAGGATATAATGTCTCAAACATTGAACCGCATGTACAGTAGCTAAAGCAAGCTTCTTGACATGAGAATAATGAATCTCTGCATCAATAAGGTTTCACCTCAAATAATATATGACATGTTGTTGGAGCTCCTAATCCTCTTGAACCAAAACCATACCAATCTTCTCTAAGGACGCGGCCACATATAATAAGAAATCATGGATATAGTCCAAGGGACTAATCACCGGGGCTGATGCTAGGGCTCACTTGAGTGCGTCGAAGGACTCCTGGGCTCGCTCATCCCATTCAAAAGGAGTATCCTTCTTCAAGATACGGATGAAGCCTCTAGTCAAATTGGAAAAGTTGACCACAAATCTTTGTAAGAATTTCTCCATGCCTTACAAACACTGAAGATGACGAATTTTCTTCGGGGGAGACAATTGAAGTATTGCCTCAACCTTCAAAGGGTCGACTCTTATACCCTCTTTCGAAACAATGAATCCTAACAAACGACCTGACTTCATACAAAAGATGCACTTATGAGGATTTAATCTAACTGAATAGTGCCGGCATCTTTCGAATACCAATCTCAAGTGATAGGGATGACGCATTCTCATACGAGAATGAGTAGCGAGGTCATCCAAAAATACTTCAATAATAGACTTGAGATCGTGGAAGATCAAGGTCATCGCCCGCTGAAATGTAGCTCCGGCGTTTTTAAGGCTGAAAGGAATTTTTCAATATGCAAACGTTCCCCAAGGACAAATAAATGCATTCTTGTGTTGGTCCTCAGGTTTAATCTATATCTGATTATACCCGGAAAATCCATCCATGAAGGAGAACACCTCGCTACCCGCACACTCATCCAAAATCTGATCAATAAATGGTGTGGGGAAGTTATCCTTAGGACAGGCACGATTCAAATTGCGTAAATTAGTGCATATGCGGATCGCTCCCTGCTTCTTATCCACCAGAACGGGGTTTGAAACCCACTCCATCAAGGGAATGGGATAGATGAAACCGGCTTTCAACAGCTTCTCTATCTTTGCCTTAATGGCAGGTTCTTTCCTAGGATTCACGGCGCATAAACGCTGTCGAACAGGCTTAGCATTGGGGTAAGTATTAATTTCATGTTCGACAATTCGAGGGTCAATACCTGGCATCTCGTCGTAAGACCAAGCAAAAACATCACGGAATTCCTTGAATAGCTTGGTATATTCTAGAATCTCAGCATGGGAACATTCTACCCCAATATAGCCATTCTCTATTGTGCCAAGATTGCGAGAAATGTTGATAGGAATCATTGACGATATGTTCACCATGTTTCCATCAGCCATCCGACCAGGAGAGCTTAATGGAACCATAGGTATACCAAATTTCTGACTAAGAATATCCCTATAATCCTCATGCTCCAAATAGTCAAGCTCAGGAAGAAAGTACGATCTATGATGAAGTTCCTCCCATGGTGGCTCAACTCCCGACATAGCCTCAATAATTGCTTCATCCAAAGGGAAAACTGTATGAAGGTAGTCGTGGGCATGAGAAGACTGTACTGCCCATGCCGATAGCACATAGGGGTCTTCCTCCTCCGTCCAGAAAGAGGAAGAACAAGGCTCTACAACACTCTTGAGATTAGCTTGATAAGCTATCATAGCTGCAGGCAACGGCACGCTCGTCTCGACGGGCTCACTAGAAGTACTCGGTGTAGGAAGAATCCAAGGATCTTCCATATGGGTCGTGCGAAAAGACACCGAGGTCGTATATGTTGAAGCCTCATCGGAACACGATCCTATCATGAGGATCGGTGCAGGACAACTAAAGCTTCCCATAAGGGATGGATACATGCCTACACCCACACTCCCAGTTACCGGCTGAGAGTGCTCAACGATCGGGATCGAAGCTCCCGAAGATGCGGTAACAGATGGATTCTTGAATGCCATTTGATCAATCGTTACAATCTTCCCATTATGTGGAAAGCATACAACATGGAACAAGGAAGAAGCAACGGCTTGCATACTATACATCCAGTTCCTACCCAGCAAAAGATTGTAGTCAAGGGGCGCATCAACCACCTCAACCTCTATCATAACAGTCTTCCCTCCCAAATGGAATTTAAGGGAAGGAAGGATGTCGTGCAGCCTAAAATATCTCCCATCAAACGCAGTTAACATAGTCACTGACTTCGATAGCTCAAGAGAACCGAGACCCTTCCAACAGGACAAAGATATCACAGAAGCAGTAGCGCCCTCGTCAATCACAGTGCGCTTGACGGTCATACCAAGACATTCTATGTGCACCAAAAGAGACACATAGTAGGGCTAGCGAGGCTGATGTCCTACGGTTTCAAATTTGATCACTGAGGAAGAATCATCATCGTTCACACCAAGAGAAGAAAGAAACACCTTCCTTTGCGAAGGACAACTCTGAAGCACTTCCAATGCAAACATCGCACAAGGAGTATGGCCCAAGTCCTCGACAACTAAATAATTTTGGGCAGCTTGGGCATTTGGATTATGCTCTGAATGCTTAAGGACCCCTTAGGAATGCGAGGTGAAGCTTCAAGTTTATCCATAGGTTTATCAATGTGCAAAGGGGTTCCTGGTGGATCAGGTTCTTTGCCTGGACTAGGTTGTGACAAACTATAATCTTTCACATGAGTCACAACTTTCGCAGCACGAACCATGTTAATGCACCCACGACCACTACCCTCTAGTGGATCATCATCACTAGACTGGTCATGGGACTTTGAGTTCATATTCTGGTTATGCGGTAAAGGGTTTGTTAGCACAGCTGCGCCTTGTGCTAAGAACCTCGAAGCTTCATCAATCCGATGGCACAAGTAAGTGAGGTGATCGTCCTTACATAACTTGCAAGGGAACTTAACCTTACGTTTAGCTTGCTTGTCGCCCCCAGCATTTCTATCGTTATTTTCATTATTGTTAGCATTCTCATTCTCATTCCCACCCTTTCGATTATTATTTTTACCCTTTTTTCTATTCCGTTTGGGCTGCTGGTTACCCTTCTGGTCCGACGATTACACAGAAAGTACATTCACCGTCTGGGCGGGTTGAGACGAAGCCGTAGATTGTCCCGAAGCAGATTGGTTGAGTGACAATTGACTAACTTGTTTTGCAACCGAATCCATAGGTTTCGCACTTGCACACCCCACAATGCCATCGGCATGTGGTCCAGGTTTGACTTTGGGATCGAAACTGGAATGAGGAGCGTTGGGAATAATCTCATCCAACAAACCGGACTGAGCATAGATCAAGTCCATTTCCTGCGCCCTAAAAATCGCTTGTTCCTCATTCTGCACTCCGGATGTGGAAACATCCTTCACTATATAAGGCAATAACGACTTGAGGAACCACTCAAGGAGGAACTCTGGCGGTATAAAGGCTTTAATTAATCTCTTTCGTCTACGCCACTCTTGAATATGATCAGAAATATGGGTGGCTTTATCTTGCCAAAATGTCGAGAAGAGTTTAGTACCAACGTCATAGCACACTGGTAGCTGGAAGTGATTAAGAAAAGTCATTGCAAGATCGTTGAACAATGCGAAAGCTCCCTTAGGTAACTCTATATACCATTTCGCGGCAGGCCCTGTGAGGGTGCGTTGAAATAGTCTCAAACGGACTAAGTCTTGATGTAAGGAATTCGAAGAGCACCAAAGGTGAAACATAGTAATGTGTTCGCTCAGATCGTCTCCCGGTTTGCCTTCAAACTTAGGTATGTCCAAAGGAAGCTTGGTAGGGACAGCCGACCAAGCCGGATCATGAGCCACAGGATCATTCATAAGTATCAATAAGTCAGGAAGATTAAGCATCACAAGGAAAGGGAGCCTAGGATGATGAGGTCGATGGACCGCTCCCTGGTTCATATAGGGTTGATTACCACCATGGCCTTGGCCATAGTGTCCTCCTCCTGTCTGACTCATATAGGGTGTCGTGGAAGTACCATAGTAATGTGGACCTTGACTAGTAGGAGCTACAAAGCCATAATTAGGAGAGTAAGCAGGTTGTTGATACCCAACGCCATAAGGTGAAGAAACCTATCCATACTGCGTCCCATAATAAGGTCCATAGGTCATCGCATATGATGCCCCATGAGACACTCCGTAGGTAGGAATATAAGCTCCGGAAGTAGGGATATACATACCGAAAGTAGGGATATACACCCCGAAAGTAGCAAGCTGACCTCTAGAAGTATGAACATAGCCTCCCGAAGCAGTGGGCGGTATGTGAACTTGAGACACAATCGGTCTAGTAACCGCAGTACAGACCTGACTTGTAGCCATATACCGGCTCGAAGGACCACGTGAATAAGGTGGAGGATGTACAATTGAAGAACTAGGGACCGAGGATGAAGGAATCTGAGTAATAATATATGTACTGGAGAATCAAAGTTCGGACAAACCACAGTATCGAAATGACGAGGTCGACGTTTCGAATCCCTATCAGGATCCATCATCAGGACAAGTCGAATGTGGAGAGAGTGAGAACCAAAGTTAAATATTGGAACCGGTAGGTCGGCCGCGGAGACTAGGGTTTGCAAGGTTAGAAAAACATTTTTAATTTTACTTTTACCTCCACCTATTTTACGGGAAAAATTGTTTATATTATTAAATTTTTCCCGTAAAATAGGTGGAGGTAAAAGTAAAATTAAAAATGTTTTTCTAACCTTGCAAACCCTAGTCTCCGCGGCCGACCTACCGGTTCCAGTATTTAACTTTGGTTCTCACTCTCTCCACATTCGACTTGTCCTGATGATGGATCCTGATAGGGATTCGAAACGTCGAACTCGTCATTTCGATACTGTGGTTTGTCCGAACTTTGATTCTCCAATAACCTATCACCACAGAAATTTGGCAACAGAAATATATGTACTACCACCTATCGTCACTCGTCTCGGATCTGGTATCCTAATTGGATCACTAACCCTAGACCTAGGAGGGAGATATGATGTAGCTTCCACCACTGGGATGGAAGGTGCAATGTGACTAGTGCTCCCAAACCTCTCCACATGGTAAGGAATGAGAGTTCCCCCAGGCATAGGGTTAGGCTCAAAGTCAGATTCGACATGAAATGTCAAATCATGTGCAGGGAAACCAGATGTAGCATAACTACCGTAGCTAGTGCTGGCAGGTTCAAAATGAGTCTCCGCGTCTTCCAGCATTCCATACCGGTAATGTGTCAATGGGGAATCTTCCCTAGAGTGAGTAGGTCTATCGTGCATGGCTCCTATCTCTGAAATCACAGGACAAAACTCAGCTAAGTTTGGTGAAGGATCGTAAGTAGGAGTAAATTCCCCATCGTCTACACGAATGGGAGGAGGTGGTTCAGGAATATCCTCTGAATGATCTCCCATGGTGTGTGAATCAATGTGTGAGATATTTCGCCTGGACTGTCTAGGTCTCTCTTCCAAAGGAGGAGGAGAAGTAGAAGGCAGAAGTCCCGCTAAATGACGAGAACGGTGAGGAACCGCACTCAAATCCACAATGACTCAAAAATAGCAAAGACTCTCTATTTATGTAAACCCTAGGCCAACTATTGTGCACAGAGCAATCACTAATAAAATATAAAGCCAAATGCAAGAAAACAAGGGCTGGATAAGTGAGCTCCTGAATGAAGCAGGTATGTCTCGCCTAGGAGAGGCTTGAGACTCCCATACATAACAAGCAGAGGTACGTAACCAATTATTGTGGCCCTCAGATTCAATGCGTAAAGCGAATGTGCTATCCGACCCCAACCTAGCCGGGACACCTACAGAATAACCTCTACAAGTACCCCCTCGATATCTTAGGTAAGGCCACTAAGGTCACCTCAATATAATCAATGTTCAGGAGGATAGTCGCAGGCGGGATTGACCGTATGGGCAGGGTAGCAAAGCCTGAAACTCTTGATAGAGCCCTTAGATATGAATACAATCCTGGAAATATCTCCAGTGCTACTCAGTTATGACTAGGGGTCATCCCAATCAATAACCGCTCACATTGCCTTGTGCTTAACTCCCGTTTGAGAGGAGGATCCTGAGAAACACTGGTTATACCAAGGATTTCACACACTCACTTGGACAGACACCTAGATGTTGTTGTTTAGTGATCTTGGAGAATTGACTTACAATGAACTATTCCAAGATCCTAAAACCTAAGCTTGTTGGTGCACCCTAGAAAAGAAAAGAGTGTAATTCATTTTACTTTAGCGTTGATTTTAGTTGGCTTTATTACTCAAAAAAGGGATATGGTCGTGCAACTAGTGGTGTTATGACACAACATGAAGTAAAATGCACACCTAACAATCAATGCAAATACATTGTGTCCATGAAAACAGGGTATGCTACTACATGAAATGCACAATTCTTCTTCAAATGATGAATGCAAATTTTCTTATATGAAGTCCTAACTAGTACTCCAAAGCAAATCTAGATCTAGTGCAAGTACAATGCAAAGTGAAAAATGCAATGCATGATGATAAGCAAATGTTTTTGGATTTTTTGAAAATAAAAGAGATGCAAAAAGCAAAAGAATGATTCTACGACCCCTAGACTCTGGAAGCACACCAAAACAGCACTCAAGAAAAGCACTAAGGTAAAAGAACTCTAATGCACTAATCTCAAACAAAAAATTGAAAATGCCATGACAAGAACTTCCTAAAAAAAAAATTTAGCCTAAAAAAGCGTTTCTGGTCAGAAACAGAGGTCCAAACAGACTTAGGCAGTGCCAAAGGAGACTCAGCAACTATCAGAATTCACCCAGCAACCAATTATCTTCCCCAAAAAGGAAAAAACAAGGGCATATGCGACTATTCGCAGTAAACCTGAATGTATACGCAGAAATCACAGAGGAAACCACGTGTATACACGACTATAAATCAAAACCCGCGTACAAGAAGAAAAGGTGCATAAAATCAAGGAAAACAGGCAGGCTGAGACAAACTTCACACCAATCAGACTCTACCAGGCATACATGCCCCCAGACCCGACACAGAAATAAGAGAGAAAGAGCAATTCAAATACATTGAATGCCGAGAAAACAACCCCCAAAAGACAACTACTAGGAACTCCCTAGCGGAGTCGCCAACTCTGTTATGGAGAGAAATTCCTATGGCTTGGGGTACCACAATAGACAGCTTGACTCCAGAAATCAATCCTTTCCAATATGCAATAGAAATTAAATGTCTAGCACTAAAGGATCAGACTTCGTACCTTATTCTGGACTGTTGAAGTAGATCCCCGATGAGTTTTCCAATCTTCAACTTGAATTGCTATATTACTTCCTAAACAACAAGTAAACAATACAAGAATTCTATATATCATGGTGTTAGATGTATTCTAGCATATGTAATCAATAATGTAAAAGCATTTGACATAATCCAATGGATAAAACATTCATTCAAATACACATTATTGAACAGGAAAAGATATTTCTATTAATATAAATCAAAGATTACAAGATACAACCTCTGACGGCACGTCTGTGAACCAGAGAAACTGAATCCCCCACTTGGGCCTCCACCAATTCAATCCTCCATCTCTCGATAGAAATCTCACAAGCAAAAGGCAAGCTTGGGAAGAACACAAAAGTGCTCCAAGAGACAAAGGGATGCAGACTCAAGCATAAGTTTCGACAACAATGGACTATAGTTTCTTTTCTCTCAATTCTCTCTTCTTGCCTTCAATGTACCAAGGGGTTCCTTATATAGCTTTCAAAGGGATAATGAAAGGTCGAATCTGAGCGATCTCAAGGCATAGGGAAGGCCAGGAGTCAAATGAGTCGGATCCATGTCAAGGAAAACTCCAAAAGGATTTGGATTATTCACACATCCCGATGTACATGGTTATATGGGTCAAACCCGCGTATGTACGCGATTATAGGTTTAAAAGCCGTGTATATCATTTTTCATATGTTTTTAGATATGATCAAGGAATCATCAAAGGACAAAAAATGGTCCATGGGGTCCAAAGAGTCTGCAGTGGGATAGGGGAAGGCCATACAATGTGTGATTCACCTAGAGTGGTGAAATCGCTATAACACTCTTAGATCATAAAATTCATACAAGAAGAATTCCTTTAAACCTTAAAGTTGAATCCATTTTTCAAGGAGAATTCTATAGTATTCTTAATGAAGTCATGATCGGATTCGATGTGGAACAGTGTTTCTCAAATTTCTTATTTCCAGATACTGAATTCGGTTTAGATAATGACTCTGACTCTGATAGATTCGTTGGTTGTACATGTGGTGAAAACCCATTTATTTGTAATCATGACAATGAATAATGGAAAACGTCGTGGGCCGCTAATAGTATCTCCACTATGTAAAAATTCCAGTCCGTAGATTCTTTCACATTGCTTGGGTGACTTACCCAACAAAAGGTGCGATTTGATTCACTGCCATGAGATCCGTATCAAGTCTTTTTAGCGATAGGTGTAAGTTTCGGGTCACTAGTTTACCGGCTAAATATGTATAAATAAGGTGCTCCTCCCCTCATTTGGGCACCGAGTGTTTTTGAGTCTACTAAGCTTTCTACATTTTCTCTTTCTGTTGAGCACTGTGTATTCTCTCCCTCTGCACCTTAAGCGATCAGCTGGGATCAAAAGCAGTGATCTCACTTGTAATGAGTCTGTAAAACCAGTAGCGCATGCTCTCCCTCAGCACTTAGTGTGATCAACTAGGATCAAAAAATTTGGTTAGTGTAAGTTTGCGCTTGTGATGACCTTTGCCCTCCGAAGATGAACAAGTTTTGAGTCTATATTAAGAAGCTGCATTTTTTGAAGTCTTTGTCTCTCTAAAGTTTCGTTCGCATCCGATCTTGGCATCTCTTGGTATTTTTCAGTCAAAGAAACAATAGTTTGATCTGTAGATTGGCAGTCCACGGATGTAAGCCCTATAGAGTCCATTGAAGGATCCATGGAAAACTTACCAGAATTAGGTAGTAAATGAATAGTTTGGGGCTTAAGGATATCCTACACGTCTCCCAAGAGACAACACTAGTGAATTTACAATGTTTGTAACTAAGACTATAACCACAAAAAATTTAAATGAACTTGGATATGACAACTATTCCACATGGATACTTTTACAGAAATAAATGAACTATGTTCACAAATTGCTTTAGACACATAAATATTTCTTGAATATCAGACGGGAATTTTATTATAAGAGCTTATGAAACTTACAAGTAGAAGTAGATGATACAAATGTCGTTCTGTCTCTGATACCAAGAGATGCCAAGATTGGATGCGAACGCAACTTCAGAGAGACAAAGACTTCAGAAAATGCAACTTCTTAATACAGACTCAAAACTTGTTCGTCTTCAGAGGGAGAATATCATCACAAAGAAAACTTACACTAACCAGAGTTTTTGATCCCAACCGATCACACTAAGTGCAAAGGGAGAGGACACGCTACTGGTTTTATAGACTCATTACAAGTGAGATCACTCCTTTTGATCCTTGCTGATCGCTTGAGGCGCAGAGGGAGAGCATACATAGTGCTCGACACACAGAGAAAATGTAGAATTCTTACTAGACTAAAAAACACTCAGTGCCCAAATGAGGGGAGGAGCACCTTATTTATACATATTTAGCCGGTAAACCAATGACCCAAAACTTACACCTATCGGTAAAAGGACTTGATTCGGATCTCATGGCAGTGGATCAAATCACACCTTTTGTTGGGTAAGTCACCCAAGCCATGTGAAAGAATCTACAGACTGGACATTTTACATACTGGAGCTATTGTTAGCGGCCTAGGACGCTTTCCATTATTCATTGTCATGATTACAAATACATGGGTTTTCCCCACATGTACAACTGGTGAATCTATCAGAGTCAGAGTCATTATCTAAACCAAATTCAGTATCCAGAAATAAGCAATTTGAGAAACATTGTTCCACATGAGTTCCGATCATGACTTCATTCGGAATACAGTAGAATTCTTCTTGAAAAATGGATTCAACTTTAAGGTTTAAAGGAATTCTTCTTGTATGAATTTTATGATCTAAGAGGAGGCCATTTTTGTCCATTCTTCTGAATTTCTGCTAAGTGAAAATAGGAGGTTCAAGAGGAGAGTAAGCTCCTCCAAGATGTCGCAGTTTAAATTTAAACCACATATGATTGTGGTGTGCTATGATCATGTCTGCTTCAAGGTGTAGGATGAAATTTGCACGTCGTTGAACCCAATCTTTTCTTGGATAGAACTTATCGAGGAAAATTTATGTCCATCTCGACCATTATTGTTGCACCAGTGTAGAAGGATCTCCACAAATTATTATTTTTCCCTGTTCTCTCTAGAACTGCAATATGAGGTTATAACTATTCCATGTTAAAAATACTGGACCGATATGCACATAATACAATTCTTGTCCATCTGTATAAGCTGTGTCAACCCAAATGTGATTAAGCTGTTGAAGCTGGTGCATGGCATTTTCTAAGCCTTTAAAGGCTTGTTTTTCCAAGCTCTCCAATATTTGTATTTTCAAAGGAGAGGCATTTACTTGTTCGATTGATGAGAGTGTTAGATACTTATTTTCTTCCTTTTTGCTGGCGCAATTAAAAAAATCTTCTCTTTCTTCCTCTAACAAGGGATCATTGAGGATTCGAAGCTTAGATTTTTTGTTTGACGAGTTGGATGCTCCATAGCAAAACATGTTGAGGCTAGGTTTCTCCTATAATTCTTCTCTGGTTAGCATATCACCAACACAATTCAAATATCCTCGTTTATATACAATTCCAAAATCAAAGTTTTGCAACCAAAGAAACCATTTTAGAATCCTAGAACTATTTTATGCCATAAGATTTTCATTCTTAAATATACCAGGCATTATTTTCAAATCTGTTCTAATAATGAACTTGACAGGTTTCAGATAAAGCTTGAAATGGTTTACAGTCTTTTTGTTTGTGGGATTTTCTTGTGACTTGACGGATAATTGATTTTTGCATTTTTGAATGCTCCTGAAGCGTAGCCGCATATTTCTTCTTGATCACCATGTTTTTCTATGAGAATGCATCCCGAAGATTTATAGGAGACGTATGTTTCAATCACCATTTGACCCAAGCTTTGTGGTAGTGAGAGTGGAGGAAGAAAAATCCCCCAAGATGGAATAACGATATGACAGATGCAGTAAAGAAAATCAAAGAAAAAGTAAAACAACTTTTGGTTTTTCTAGGGGGTTAAAAGGTAAGGAAACAGAGTATTTTTCCCCGGTCCAAAATGCATTAGGTGACCTTGAGGTGCAATCCTTCTCTAGTTTAGAGGAAATTTTGGAGAGGGCAGATTATTTCTACATAGGCGATGCATCTTTCCATTTTGAATAGTTTTGCAAGATTGAGAGTGGGGTTGGATTGGGGAACAAGATTCTTACATTTGTAAGAACCAGAATAGTATAGAGGGGTGGGAACTCTTCTGCCATTTATTGTTCTCATATCTCTTTCGTGTCTATTGACCACATGTTATTGTTCAATTAGAGTTATCGAACGAGAAGTAGTCAAGTAAGTACGAGAAGAAGGTCTATGTGCTTCCCAAGCTTTTAGCTGAGAAGGTGGTTGGGTTTCAAGCTGATGAAGCTTTCTCCTGAACATGTAGAATATATCAACATCCCCATTAAGGGACCTTGCAAAGTTTTAGAAACACTTTTCTTGATGTTGTTGGAAATCCAAATTCTCAATCAAATATAATAGAGTTTCTAGGTTGTGTAAGTACTACTCATGTAAACAACATTAGCGAAGGCAAAATTTATTCAACATTCTTGTTTGTTGTTACGGAGAAATGGATGTATAATTGAACTAAGGAGTAATATTATTCCATTGAGTCCTCATACTTGTTGCATATAAAAAGGATTAGCAACACTTCTAGGATTAGGCATTGAGGTTCTCACTCACACTATATAATTGTTTTAGACGACAATAAACCAAAATATTTTCAAGGAATTGGATCATCATATAGAAATTGACAAAACATTTGGTTTTGGACACTTTTTATAAATATAATGGGCCTATTTATCATGCTTTATGGTTTTTCTTTTCTCGCTGAAGTAAGTAGAAAATGAGACGCTTTGTTTGTGGACATTTCTTTTTAGTTTTAAACGTTTTTGTACTTAGTCTTATTGGCTGTTTTGGGACAACTCAGATATTTCAAGATTTTTGTAATAATTTTCCCTAATATTTGTAAGATTTATTTCCTAGTTTGGGATAGTCTCTTATTTGTATTTTTTACATTCAAAGGGATTGGAAAATTTATGTGCTTTCGAGTAAGGAAGACTGTTGACACATAATGTTGATAACAAAGTGACTCTTATTGATTCCAGAGGAAGAAATAAAAAATCTATTGCACTTGTGGAAACAACCACTACTAGAATAAAATTGATACAATGAATTAAGTGGAAAACAGAATAGAGTTAACGAGGAAGGGATACAACAGTCTAAACCAAAACATATGGGATTGATGACTCTAATGTTGAAGTCATTATGATAGATCTTGATTAACAATGGGTTGACCATATTTGTCATATTTTCTTCTATAGAAAGGATACGATAAAGATTAAATGAAAGAGAAGGAACCCAAGCTTGGACAAGCTCAGGGAGAAATCAAAAAGGAATTTTATCATGCAATCCCTCTTATTAGGGCATAATCATAAATGTGCATGTAAGGAATCCTAGAGGCATGAGAGCATAGTCTCTATATTATACAAGTAGAAGAGGAAGTAAACCAAAACATAGGAAGCATTATGGGCGAAGGGAGAGGCCAACGAACTTAGGAGTAGTTTCTTATTGGATTGAGTGATGAATACGATATAGTTAGAATCTAGAGGACCATCAGCGTTGATGAGGATAAAGGTTGGTACCTAGGTAGGCTTATTTCGAGAGCATCAATGTTGAATGCAAATTCCCAATTTTTTCGCTACTCTAAATCATCCCATGCTTCCTTTATGAAGTCCATAGAGGTTGTTGGGTATCCTGTGAGGTCTTCAGGCACACCGGTAAAGGCGTTTCGGGTCCAGGGCCATAGTTCTTGGATTATTTTTTAAGTTTCCACTAAGGCCGCTAATCACTAGAAGCTGTAAGTGCTGGGATGGATATATCCCTGGATATGTTGGAGAAGCAAGGGCTGAGCCACAGGCCACTAGAATTCACAAACTCTAGGTGAATATCATACTTGGTTTAGATCGGTCTGTGTTTTCTAGTATAGAATCATTACACTTTCTAATATTAACTATTATGCTAATACGTTAGCCCGTAAACGACAGTCGCGTAGCCTATTTGTTTAATCAAAATGGATCTTCTATTCTTTGCATCTGTGTTAGTAAATATGGGATAAGAAACAAATAAATATTAAACGAACACTCACTAGGTGGCTTATCACACTAGTTGAACTCATTCTCTCTCACCCACAAAGATAGTAAACTTCAATCTCTCACTCACACACTATCCATTAAAGACAAATTGTACTCTTGTTCCTACAGACACAGAGTTACATCGATACAACTTGTGTATACATATGTATATGATAGAGATGGTTTATGAACGCTCTTAAATCCTTGATAGTGTTATGAAGGTTGAGTCATACTTGAGAAAGAGTTTCTTTCGAGAGGTATGCTCACTCGTCAACACCAATTAACAAGATAAACATGTAATTAAAAATGAACCACTTGGCCATAATGATACATACATCTGATAAAAGAGTAAACAAGACAACCATCAACAACTTTGAATCCTACAATGTATGAGATAGGCTTAGTTAATACATCCGCTAGCATTTCAAAATAACTAAAAGATAGCCAATGGCTGGAAATCAAAGGCGAATAAATGAAACTCCCACATTCTAATCATTTTTAACAAAACCGCATGGACACTTAGACAATTATCTCTCCAAGATTTAGTTGTCTAAAACTACAAAACCTTCTCTAGCTCCTTCAAAGGAGCACAGTCTGGCAACAAACTTTTCCAACCATCCTCCGTTGAGAGAAACTACAACAAAAAAACATCACCGATCTAACCCATTGTCAGATCAAGAAGCATGCGAATCTTTAGAAACATGTAACAACCAGACTTGCGGTGTCAATCTTCCACAACCATCACCTCACATGTAGACTAACGTGATATTCTAAAATAAATATTCTAGGATTGATATTCACGCTTACAATAATAATCAATTTTAGGTTTTAGGGTTGATATTCATGCCAACAATAATAATCCCCAGGGAAGTAACATTTTCAATACCCTATCATGGTGATATGTCAACTGAGGTATAATTACGAAAATGAAAAGATATAGATTTGGATAAGTCCATTTTGTATTAGGATTAAAGTGGAAGTGTAGTCCATTCTATTTCGAGGAACCTCCTAAAGATCCATTAACAATACATCAAATACGATACAATCATCTATAACAAATACAACACAATTAGCCATATGAGGCAAAATTCTGAAAATATTTTGGCCAAGTGTGATAACCTTAAATTATGACTCAGTAAAGTTTGAATCATTAAATCTAAATTTTAATCATATATATCAAATGAAAATTATCATTATGAAGAATTTTTAGACCATCTCAATGTATGCATTTTCAACACAATTCAGATGATAGGAATTCTTTTAATTGGACAATGATATCATGCTTAAATTTATACATGGCACAAGCTTAAAATGAAATTGCATAAGCTTAAAATTTTACATGTCATTCACAAACATGTTACCCAAAAAAGAGATGCCGACCATTACATTATGGGGAAAACATTGTTCTTTATTGATTGAAGCCACACCATGAGTGACACCAAAACAATTACAATGAAAAAAGATACACATATCAGAGATTTGTAACAATGTGCAAGCCTAAAATTTGCTACAACAGATGATACCATTGAATTTTTTACAGCCCCCTTTGGAGTTGACATTTCCCCAACCAGTATATCAACAAACATCCTATTAATATCTGCATGGTGGTTGATCGTTAAAAAATGAAATTTGGTAGCAATGGTTTTTGCTTCCACATGAAGCGGTTTTAAATTCCCTTTTCTAACTTGGTAGATTCCTTTCATTTGGATATATATAAGTTCATAATTGAGGTAGACATATATGCCATTAGATCTGTACATTTTGGTTGTTTTTATCCCTTATATAATGGAAATGTAGTAAGCATTGTTGTTCATTGTTGTTTCATGTATCTCTTTTTCTATGGATACCATCATTCAAAACATTGTTGCGCATGACATATTTAATTGTTGCATGTCCAGGGTTGAGATAACATGTAGCTTGAATGCACAATGTCCATTCTTGCACCATCTTGTTGTTTTGGATGAGCTGCAAAAACAAGAACACAATTTCTCATGAGATGTTAATGCGACAATAAATTCACATAATTTGATGTAACTTATTTTAGAAAATGTATGATGGTTTCTTGGAAATATTTTTTATAATTGTACCAAATCAATGTATGGTGGTTGCTTGATTAATGAGGAGATCAAGGATTTTGCATGTATCAGATACAAAGTTGAGTTCCCAATCTTTGCCAAGGTACTTTATGGCTGCAAATTCAGAACTAACTGATAGCTTTCATAAACAAGTTTTGATATATGCATGGTTCATGGTCGCTTTTCCTTGTAAGGTTTAAAGTTTTAAACGTTAAAAGTAAAACCATAAGAGTGAGGAAGGAATTCGCTACGTGTGTTTGTGAAATAATGCAAATGTAGTTGTACAACAATATTTACCATGAGGAAACCAATGATGGACACCATCAAAATTGAAATATGAGTCATAGATGATCACTTATTGAAACATGGACTGTACGTATTTAGTTAAGTGCAGTAGTATGTATCATTCATTAGCAATATGCATATGATTGGACCTTGAGTTGTGTTTGCTTTAGTATTTGTGATAGCCTTGTGTCAAATCTAAAATTATCATTGATTTGTATGCTTGTGATACTATAATCAATGGTCACGTCATCCTATAGCTGCATCGAGGTTGTTTCACGTTATAAAAAAAAATGAAAAATAACCTAATAGGCATAAACTATATCTCTATCTACAAAAGCACTCTCCCAACTTCCCTTAGGGATTATACAACTAGACTGGTATTCTTGTGGGGGTGGAATGAGGCTTGTAGATGGTATTCTTGTGGGGATGGAAGCAGGCTTACGGAGTACGATGAATACCTCTCATGGTGTTATACACAAGTCCTTAGTGGTTTGTATAACATTCAATGCATAGCTTCCTCCAAATAAAAGCATGGACATCTTGTAAAATGTTTAAAACTTGCTCCTTGTTATCACTCAAAGTTGTCCCTTGGAAAACTTCCAAGGGAGCTGGATTGACCCACAGAGTATTCACTTAGTGAAACTATGCCATATCACCTTCGTTCATGGTATATTAAAGAATGTCTTTATTTTTAGTAGATATTGATAAATACCTACCAAAATACTTCTGTTGATCCCCCTCCCAATACATAATTCCAACTAAAAGAACCATATTTTTCTGAGATATTCCCTATTTTTACTAGATACCACATTTCATACCCGAGTAGTACAATATGTTGGCCTTATTTTTCAAAATTTTAGAAATCCCTTTATGAATGAACTTGATAAGATATTGGTCAATAAGGTGAATCCCCCATGTATTGACCACTTAATAAATGTACTTGGTCACCCGTACTCTCACTCCAAAACTAGTACATGCTACTTTAAAGGGGTATTCCTAGTACTTTTTCATTGTACTAGCTTGAAAATTTTCCTAGTGAGATCTGCTAAAACATTGAAGAAATATCACAAGTTGGAAATTAGAGATTGTAGATTAATGAACAAAGATGATTTAAATCATTAGAGACCAGCGCAAAGTCCAATGGAAATGAGAGAAATGAGAAACAAGAAAATCAGTAAGGTAATCAAGGATTAAATATTACTAACTAAAAATCCTAAATGTTGAATTCATAGAGCAAAGAGAAACAATAGGAATTCTCACAGTAAATAAATCCATAAACTAGAGTCTAGACAAACACATTTTTATTAATAGAGATGTGAGACACATAGTTCTAATACAAGTCAAATCAAACCTACTCCCAAGGAACCGGAAGGGGCATATCACAAAAGTCATTGTTCCAAGCCTTGCTAATCTATAAAGACATCAATTGTAGCTTTGGAATAGGATTATAGGACAAGAAAAGGCTAGAAGACAAGAATGCTGAAGAAACATGGACTCAAATGGAATTCATGGATGAATCCACATACCTTCTCCTCCTCTTATGATAGGCATGGAAACTACAAGGATATATTACAAGCATTAGTTGTGACACAAAATTTATAAAGGATAGGGAAAATAAATCACTACACAAGCCCTAGAAGCTGCTACAAAACTATGTAAGTTAGTTAACAAAAGTGAACAAAAAAACAAGGACTCTCTCAACAACCATGAGCATCAACAAACCTGAAAGAACCTCATCATTTTTTTCAAATTTCCCAAATCTCAAAACTAAAGGTTAACATTTGGTGAACCTTGGAACTGTTATTGACTCCCACCACTATAGAGATTTCTTTGCTAGATATATTGGATGGACCTAAAACTCTCTATCTTCATGTTTGCAACATTGTTCATTGAAAACTTTTGAGTCTTCTTTCCCATTGGAAACTATATTTTTCATAGGTCCATTTGGCCTATAGGGACATTACTTAATTATTGGTTGGAGTTTCTTCCCCTCTCATTTGGGAAAGAGGTATATCAATTTTTTCCTATGGGATTCTACTAGACAACATCCTATTAGGAATTTTGTGGAGTCTCCAATCTTTTTCAAAGAAATTGCAACCTCTCCCATGCATGAACTATTGTTAGTGGTGGTAGTCTTTAGGGTGTTCCTAAATGTCTTAATTCTTCTCACACTTGCATTTATAGATCCTCCATGTTTTAATATATTATGAGAATCCTTGGGAATTCTCAGTTTGTAAGCCAACAATTATGTTGTTTTGATGCAGTCTCATCTTCTTCTAACTCTTTAATTTATGCATCAAACCTTTTCTTCCAAGCTTATATCAACTTCTTTTCCTTTCTATGAATTTTTTAGTTTGTGGGAGATCTCAAAATATTCGCTGACCTTACGACATTGCTTGGTTTCAAAACTTCAAAGTCTATAAGAAACTTCTCCAAATCATGGAGAAAGCTCAAAACTAGGCCATCCATGGCTTTGTCTCATTCATTTGAAATTCCACCATCTTTGAGTTTTCCTTTATGGGATTCTTGCAGCTACTCATTCAATAGATGAAACCCACCAAGTTGCACAAATATTTTTAGACAATCATGCCTTAATGTAGCATTAATCATAGCTGCAAGGGAGGTCCTAGATGCTATCTCCTTTAGCTTCTTATAAATTTTATTAAAGTCTTGTTGCATAAGGAGATGCAATCGCTCGACCCAAACAGATTCTATTCAAGGGATTTCTTTTCCTTCCCCTTAGGGATTTCCAAACTCTATTTTTCTATCTAAGAGAACAAGCTTATAAGTTGGGATTTCCATACAGGAAACACAATTAAATATTTTACTTACACTCAACTCCTCTCCCCTCTACTAATATCTTGATTGAATCTTATCATCTTATTTCTAAAATAGGGTACAAATATTCCCTTAAACCGCTTTGGCGAAGTTGGATTCCTCCTTAATGAAGGTCCATGGTATTTTGTTGGTGTTCATAATGTTGAATTTTTGGATAGTTAAGGTTTGAAACAAAAAAAATGTACTTTAATGCCAGTTTTATACTACAAAAATAATACTGAAATAAAAGTGTACAATACTAGTAGTAAATCTAACAAAACCAACCCACGTTTATCTCTTTGCAAACGAAATGGAATGTTTCCAGTTTAGGCAAATGCTTGCCTCAACTTAAAAGAGTTCTACAGCCTATTCCACCCCAAGACTTGATTCTAACTTATAAGTTTGAATCAAGAATTGCAGTCTCGTGCATGAATTCTCTTTAATGGATGGCTTTGTATCTTACTGTGTACGACTGATATTTCACAAAGGTAATTGCTATGTTGAAGGCTAATGAATTCATGTCTCTTTTATACTATCTAGCCTATGCTGAAATGAAAGGGACGAGAATGGTAACCATGTTTCAAGATTCAAGTGAATCTTTCCTATGTAGGCTTTGTATATGGTTTCTTCATAAATCCTACTTAAGATTACAGGGTGGTCATTTCTCACTTTAACAAGAAACTATAGTTAGCTCATATATTAGTTGGATCTAAAGTCCCGTGGAATCAGAGAGGCCCTGCAACTTGATATCTATATAGGTCTCGATTTAGATTCATGTGTTTTTTGAGGTTGAAGAAGTTGTAATCTCTGGTTCTGCAATACGACAACTACCACCATAGCAGTAGATGCCCCTGATAGGTCCTTCCCATTGAGACCTCAATGGTATGCCCCAGGCCACCACATTTTCTATGCATTCACGTGCACCTTCCAAAGGTATCCTTTGCTATGCTACGGGGTAAGAAAACTAAACAAATAACTCATATCAATCTGATAGCCTGCAATAACCTGTAAACATCCATTTCTACAATATATTGTTTTTTATTCCCTAGGAGTAAATATCATTTCACGCCTCCATGTTGGATAATGTCACAAATCCCTTCACAATATCAAACACTGGAAAACGAACTTACCTTTGGATTTAAATCCAAGCTTGGTGGTAGAATTTTACCTATAAAACCTCATGGAAAGAGAGTATGAGGGTGAAGAACTTGTGATCTTTGGTTCTGCAATACGACAACTACCACCTCAGCAGCAGATGCCACAGACACAGAGCCATTCAAGAAGGTGATGTAGTGCCATTCAAATTTCAGTCCAGGGAGAGGAGGTTGAGCCTTTCAGAAGGGAGGTTAGTGGTTTCATTCAAGTAGGTAACAAGTAGAAGCAGCTTTTCGGGTGTTTCTGGTCGATATATATATATATATATATATATATATAAAAGCTTATTAAACACAGAGTTAAAGAAAAGATTGGTTTGGATGATGGGATGATCTTAGAAGCATCTTTTAGGGTGCTTCTCGTATATATATATATATATATATATATATATATATATATATATATATCAAAGCTTTTTAAACACACAGNTGGGATCGAAGTGTTCCTCCATCTCAGAACCCGTCCAAACACAAATATGATTTATCCAAAAACCCCACATTTTTAGGACCGACAGAGATGACAGTACCTCAGCTTCAGAACGATGTCCTCTAGCCAGCTTCCCTCTAGAGAATGATGTCCTCTGAGCGCTGAAGACGAAGTATAAAATAATATAATAAAACCTTATACTTATCCTTCAAAATTTTGATTTGTGCTATGAGCGCTGAAGTCGAACTAAAGACGAACTAAATCGCTTTGATTTGTGCAGGTTTATAATAATGGAGCTTCTCACATCATGAGATTCAAAGGAGAATCCCAGGAAGAAGTTAAACGCAATATGTTGGGGTACCTAGGATTGTTGGAAGGAGCTCTCAATGAGCTTTCTGGAGGCATTAATCCTTATTTTGGTGGGAAGCAGTTTGGGTTCATGGATATCACATTCATCACATTTTCCTCGCCTGGGAAACAGTGGGGAACTGGAAGATACCATTGAAGACTCAGTTCCCAAGGCTTCATGAGTGGTTGAATGCGTTTATGGAGCGAGAGAGGGTCAAGAAAATCCTTCCACATACTGACAAGATTGCAGAATACGTCGTTCAAGCGAGAAAGAGATTTGTTGGCTTCGACTGAAGATTTTGATATATATACACACACATCGGTGTGATAGTGATAATAATGTAATAACGAGTTTTGTCAGGAGTCTAGACTGGGCTGGAATAGTGTGGATTGATGCTACTATCGTTGTATTCGTGTTTGTATGTCATGATATGAAGTGTGTTATATAAATTCCAGTGAATTATTTTTGAATGCATAATTAGAACATCTGCTTATTCCTGTTGAATCTATTTTGCAGAATATTGATGTCATCTATTTGGTTTGATTGATGTTATAAAGTTGTGTGTGCACACTGATAAGTTCGTGGAATTTACCCTTCACTTTAGAAAGAGATTTGTGAGCTCCGCTTGAAAATATCAATATATATCTTGGAGAAAAAAACCAATCGCTCGACTGTTTTGACATTCGTTGGTACATTACCAGCCTAGATCCAAATTCTAGGCTCTATCAAGCGCCGAGAGGGATCAAATCTCCCGAGGTGCAAACCTCAGGTATTGCACTCAAGGAGGTTTGCACCATGGGAGATTTGATCCCTCTCAGCGCTTGATAGAGCCTAGGATTTGGATCGAGGCTGGTTTAATTAAATAATTCCATTTTCCTTAATGTCATTTTAGATATAAAAGAGAAAAAAAAGAAGGAAAAAACACCACAAAGCCTCAATAAATATAATTTAGCAATATCTCATGGCATAGTAATAGGTGGTAAAATCTATACAAATAAAAGGGATTAATATACAAATAAAAGGGATTAATAATAAGTGATCTTAAATAATTTATTTTTTATAATGTTTAACTATACATTGTTATTAAGTAAAAGGTGTTATTGCATAGAAGAGGTACATTATACAGTTTTCTGAACTTTTTTAGCTCTATTAAGTAAAAGGTGTTATTGCATAGAAGAGGTACATTATACAGTTTCCTTAACTTCTTTAGCGCTTATCCTAGTGTCTTTTATTAAAAAATATATATATTATTAAAAATTACAAGTTTTTTTAAAGTTTAAAATATTTAAAATTGGATTACAAATTTCTTCAACATTTTTACTTTAAAAATAAGTTTAAGAGATTTAATCCTTTTATAAATACTTGGTAGATTTTTAGATAAATCTATGTTAATTTAATGAGTTACTTGGCAACTTCATAACCATAACCAGTACGTGTCATAGGAAGAAGAGCTTAAGAAATGCAAAACACTTGAGTCAAAGGAGCCATCGTCAATGTACACTAAGAAGA